>CAUYLG010013369.1:0-51861 GCA_963573385.1 Cacajao melanocephalus
ACTGCATTCTAGCCTGGGCAGTAGAACAAGAATCCTGTTCTCTCTCCCTCTTTTTCTTCCTCTTTCTTTCTCTCATACATTCTTTTTCTTTCTTTCTTTCACTCTCAGTTTCTTTCCTCTCTTTTTCTTTCTTTCAAAAAATTAAAAAAAAAAGAAAAAGTGGGCAAAGGACATGAACAGACATTTTACAAAAGAAGACATACATGGGGCAAACAACCATGAAGAAAAGCTCAACATCACTGATTATTAGAGAAATGCAAATCAAAACCACAATGAGATACCATTTCACACTAGTCAGGATGGCTATTAATAAAAGTAAAAACATAACAGACTCTGGAGAGGTTGTGGAGAAAAAGGAATGCTTATACACTGTTAATGGGAGTGTACCTTACTTCACCACTGTGGAAGATAGTGTGGTGATTCTTCAAAGACCTAGAGACAGAAAAACCATTCAACCCAGCAATTTCATTACTGGAACATAAATTGTTCTATTATAAAGACACATGCATATGTAAGTTCATTGCAGTACTATTCATAATGGCAAAAACATGGAATCAACCTAAAGGCCTATCAATCAATGACAGACTGGATTAAAAAAAATGTAATACATATGCACTGTGGAATACTATGCAGCCATAAAAAGAATGAAATTGGGTCCTTTTCAGGGACATGGATGGAGCTGGAAGGCCATATCCTTAGCAAACTAATGCAGGAACAAAATAACTAAATACCACATGTTCTCACTTATAAATGGGAGCTAAATGATGAGAACATATGGACACATAGAGGGAAACAACACACGCTGTATCCATCAGAGGGTGGAGTTAGAGGATCAGGAAAAATAACTAATGGGTACTAGGCTTAATACCTGGGTGATGAAATAATCTGCATAACAAACACCCATGATACAAGTTTACTTACATGACAAAACTGCACATGTACCCCTAAACTTAAAATAAAAGTTATAGAAGAAGAAATTGTCCAATCTGAACAACAAAAATAAAATAAAAAATTTTTAAGAAAGAAACTAGAACCTAAAGGACCTAGGGAACTAAAGCAAAAGATCTAACATTTGTATCATCACAGACCTAGAAGGAGAGAAGAGGGAAGGGCTGAAAAACTGTTCAAAGCTAAAAACTTCCCATTTAGTGAAATACACAAACTTACAGATTCAAGAAGCTGAGAAAACCCCAAAAAGGTAAACCTAAAAAAAATCCATGCCACGACATATGATAGCCAAACTTCTGGAAACTAAAGACAAAGAAAAGGTCTTAACGTTACAACTAAAAGGAGAGAGAAAAACATTTATAATTACAGTTGGAGACTTTACAACAACATTCTCAATAATTAAGAGAATAACTACAGAGAATATCAGCAAGAAATAGGAGAATTCAACAACACCATTACCCAACAGTATCTAATCAACACTTAAAGGACACATTAATAAACAACCACAGGATATGCATTCTTTTCTCCCACTGAACATTCAGAAAGGTAGACCATATCTGATATCATAAAACACACTTCAACAATTTTAAAGAACTGAAATCATGCTGAGTGTGTCCTTTGACCACAGCAGAATCAAAGCAGAAACCAGTGACAAAAATATAAAGGAAAATCTCCAATAATTTGAAAACAAAATATTGTACCTTTAAATAATCTATGAATCAAAGAAGTCTCAAAGGAAATAAATAATAAATTAAACTAAATAAAAATAATACATCCACAAATACAAAATCTGTGGAATGCAGCTAAAGTATTGTTTAGAGGAAAATTTATAGCACTTAGTGCATACATTAAAAAAGACAAACAGCCTCAAATTAATAGTCTAAGTTTCTGCAACAGGAAGTTAGAAAAGAAGAGCAAAATAAACCCAACACAAGTAAGAGGAAAGAAATAATAAGGACAAGAACATAAATAAATGAAATTGAAAACAAAAAGAGTGAAAATGAATAAAACAAATGTAGTTTCTTAAAAAATTAGTAAAATTGACAAAAACCAAGCAAGCAAGCTTCAGACCTCATCTATGTATCTTCTAAGGAACATAGACTGAAACATCATTATTAAGATATTTCCAAATAGAATTTAGGATTATATATAAAGAAAATTATATACCACAAGTAAATGCTTATTCTAGGGATGCCAGACTGGTTTAATACTTTTAAAAATCAATCAATGTAATCCACTGTATTAACAAGCTAAAGAAGAAAACAAATCACGTGATCACATCAATTTAGGTGAAAAAAAAAACTTGTGACAAAATTCCACACCCATTTGACAAAATTTAGCACACATTAATGATAAAAATTCCCAGTAAGGAATACAGAGAATTTTGATAAAGAATGTCCTGTCTACAAAATGCTATAGTTAGCCTCACACTTAATGATAAAATGCTAAATGGCTTTCCACTAAAATTGAGATTTAGGTGAGAATGCTCACTCCTACCACTACTATTCAACATAATACTGAAAATTCAGACTATCATACTGTCATAATAAGAAAGGAAAAGCAAAGAGAATCCATACAGATCAGAAAGAAAGAAATTCACCTGTTCCTATTTGTAGATAACATAATTGTCTACGTATAAAATCTCAAAAAATCTGAAAGACAAACAAACTAGCAAACAAAAGCTTTCTACTGCAAATGAGATCAGAATGTTCACAAGATACTAAATCAGTACACAGAGATGAATTGTATCTCTACAGACTAATAACGAAGAGAGAGAAACTGAAATTGCAAATATAATATCACTGTAATAGCTACAAAAAAAATCAAGTGCTTAGGTGTAAATCTAACAGAACATGTATAAGATTTGTATGCTAAAAATTAAGAAATGCTGATGAAAGAAATCAAAGACAATCTAAACAAATGAAGAGAGGATCTTTGCTCATGAACTGGAAGACTCAACATAGCAATTTTCCTCAAATTGTTGCAAACACTGAACACAATTCCTCTCAAAATTCCAGCAAAAAAATTTATAAGTAGGAAAAAGATTATTCTAAAATTTATATGGGAAGGCACAATCCTAAGAATTGCTAAACAAATTTTGAAAGAGAATAATGAACCTCTGCCTATTTCCAGGTTTATTCCATAGCATTGAGACTGTGGGACTGGCAGGGAGAGGGATACACACAAAGATAAATGAAATGGAAAAATGAACCAGTAACAGTATTGTAGAAGAACAGCCAACTGATTTTTCACAAAGGTACTAAAATAATTCAACAGAAGACAGTCTTTTAAACAAAAAATGAATCTCAACCTAAACCACACGTCTTATACAAAAGGTAACAAAAAATGGATGATAGATTTAAATATAAAACACCAAATTATAGTTTTGTAGAAGAAAACATAAGCAAAATATTTCAGAACCTAGGGCTTGATGAAGAGTACTCAGATGTGGTATTAAAAGCTCAATTTATAAAAGAAAAAGATCTACGAATTGAACTTTATCAAAATAAAAATTTTGCTCTGTGAAAGACTCCATTAAAAGGATGGAAAGACAGCTAGAAACCAAGAGATAATATTTGCAAAACATGTTATCTGTTAAAGGACTCATATTTAGAATTTGTAAAGATCTCTCTGAGCTCAACAGTAAAAAACAAAATGATCCAGTTAGAAAGTATGAAATGACGTGAAGAGATCTTTCACTGAAAAAAAATACAGATAGCAAAAAAGCACATAAAAAGTTCAACATCATTAATCTTAGAAAAATGCAAATTAGGCAGGACACTGTGGCTCACGCTTGTAATTCCAGCACTTTGGGCAGCTGAGGTGGGTGGATCATGAGATCAGGAGATCAAGACCATCTTGGCCAACATGGTGAAACCCTGTCTCTACAACAAATACAAAAATTAGCTGGGCGTGGTGGCACGTAACTGTAGTCCCAACCACTTGGGAGGCTGAGGCAGGAGAATCGCTTGAACCCTGGAGGTGGTGGTTGCAGTGAGCTGATATCACACCACTGCAATCAAGCCTAAGCAATATAGCAAGACTATTTATAAAAAAAAAAAAAAAAAAAAAAAAAAAAGCAAAGAAAATAAACTAGTGACAACACCAAATGCTATCAGTGGCGCTAAGAAACTCAATCACGCGTACGCTGTTGGTGGAAATATGAAATGGTCCTTACTCTCTGCAAAATCACTTGGAAAATTCTTCAACAACAACAACAATAACAAGGCATACAAAATATCCCATGACCAGGCAGTCATACTCCTGGGCATTTATATCAGAAAAGTGAATGCTTGAGAGGAAACTGGTGCACAATTGTTGATAGCCTTTTAATTCGTAGTTGACAAAATCTGGAGACGAGCAAAATGTTCTTCACTGTGTGAATGGTTAAACAAACCAGGGTTTGTCAGTGCCATGGAACACTATTCAGCAATAAGAAGGAAAAGCTCTTGATGCACAAGCAGCTCAGAGGAATCTCCAGGGAACATGGCTGAGGGACAGAAGTCAGTCTCAAGGGTTACATACTATACGATCCATTTATACACTATCCTTGAAATAACAGAATTTTAGAGGTGGAGGAAGATTGGTGATTTCCTGGCTTTGAGAATCATATGAGTTGCATTGCAGGTGGGTGTGCCTGTAAAGATCTTCCTGATGAGGGAACCACTCTGTGTCTTGTTTGCGGCAGAGATTACTTGAATCTGCCTGTGAATGAAATGACATAGACCTACGCATACATTGCACAAATGTTAGTTTCCTGGTGTTGATATTGTACCATAGTTCATGAGCTGCAACCATTGGGCGATGCTAGGTGAAGGGTTCATAAGACCTCCTTGTACTATTTTTGTAACTTCTTATAGATCTGTAATTATTTCAAAATTAAAGATTTTAAAAGGACCTACAGGTGTGAATTCAATGTTGAACAGATGCAAGGGTTCCAGAGGGTCCCAGCTTGTCCTTGCTTGCTTCCTGTGCTGTGCCCAGCAGACCAACAGTGATCCCAAGCCACATACCAGGCAGACCACCAAGGTGACTTCCCCAGGCAGCAGGGACTTCTTGACTTCTTTGGCTGGAGGACACACCTAGCAAATCAGACTTTCTCAGAAGCCCCTGCCTGTCCACCTGTCTGTGAGTGGCTTGTTCTTGTACTCTGGCTCCTGATTTCAGACTATCTCATCTTCTCCATAGTGACATTGCTTTCCTGGAATGCTGATCCGGAGTCTGTGTTCTTGGCTGTTTCCTCCTGATCCCCTCCCCACCAGCAAGGCTCCTCAGGCTCTCTGCTTTCCTGGCTCCTGCATTACGAATGCAAACGTCAGTTCCTCCCTGAACTCCTTCCCTTCAGGTTCACCCTGTCATGCCCTACTTATATTTTGCTACCAGCTGATTTTCCTTAAATACTAAACCAAAATGTCCTTAGGGTCACTAAATTCCATACATTTAGGCTGGAGGTGAAGAAATCAAGGTCTAACCACAGGAGAAACAGCCTCCCCAGGGTGTTTAGGCGCCAAGAATGGATGCCATCTCTTCATTCTCAGTTTGATCCTAGAAATTCTCACCAGCTGTCCGGTTTCTAGCCCAGCAGGTGTGAACGGCCCGCTGTCCTCTTGTTTGATGACTCACATACTTTCATGGCTAACAACGTGTTAACTGAATATGTGTTTCCTGGTCTTTACTCCTGTGTGTGGAGTGGCTTGCGGAGGGGCACACTAGTCTCATTCCTGTGAGGATGGAAAGGCTATATGTGACCAGCCTGTGAAGGGCACTGAGTGCCAAGCGAAGGGGTTGGGATTTTGTCATATAACAATGGTATGCCATTGAAGATTGTTGTGGAAGAGATATAAAGGCCATATTTGTATTTTAGAACAACATTGAGGGGAACAGCCACGAAGGGAGCAGGGCAGTGAGTGGGGAAGAAGCATTAGAAAGTGATTCAGCACTCCCATTGAGGGGCGGCAGGGGACGGGGCCAGTGTAGCCTCCCAGGACTGATGAGGAGCCTCCAGGGTGGAACCCACCAGCTCAGTGACTGCCTGAACACACCTGGGAAGGGAGGGGGCTGTGTGATGACCCTGTTGTGTCTGGTGTGGGAGGCTGGGGGTTGGTTAACCACAGACAGAATGGTGAACAACAGAAAGTGATTGTGTGGGTGGAGGGAGAAATCTTTTTGAGCACTTTTGGTTAGGCTGGGTGGAAATTCCTCCTTGGCATCCATGGCAGCATTTCCACAAGATCACAGGAAGTGTGTGCAGGAGAGAGTCTGAGCACAGGCACGGGATGGAGGGTGTCCTCAGCATTTGTGTCCTCAAGCAGCTTACCATGGGACAGCGAAAAGAGAGGAGGAAAAGGACTGTATCTGAACACTTGAGAAATACTTACTGGTGGACAGAGAGAGAACAACAACAGTCATCTTGCTGAGTATTGCCTTACTGCAGAAGAAACAACTACAGTCAGTGCTTTCATCAGCTGACTGCTCTGAGTCCTGACTCCAGTTTGGGGTGTCTTGAGAGAGGGGAAGAGACATTGATGAGTTGGTGAGGTCCCTTCTACCTTATTCATTTTACTAGAAATTGTATAAATAATAATAATAACTCCTATAAATTGCTACCCTTAGATGTTTTGTATACACTATCTCATTTAATCTTTACATCCTACCAAAAAGTTTTAGAAGGTTAAGAAACCTGCCCAAGGTCACACAGTGGTGACAGGCAGTTGGCAGCTGGCCCACCCTGGCCCCCGGGCCCTGTAGCCCACCTCTTCATGGAGCACAGTGCTGGGGTGATACTGGCACAATTCTGCCTGTGCCTGGGCATGGGTCTGGCACACACAGAAAACTCTCTACCCACTTCCCATGGCTGCCAAAATGCAGTGCACGTCATGAAAATTTTTCCAGCTCTCCTCTAGTAGCCCCGTTTAACACAATGAACCTTTTCTTCCTGTTTACTAAGTGTTTGCACTGTCCTTTTAATCAGATATTACAAAAGCAGCTTTTTTCCCTCTGCTTTTAACTAGCAAGGACTCATTTTAGAGAGAGCGTCTTACGCTGCTTTTGTCTGCTCGCCCACAGAATCCATTTGTTGTCATTTTCATTTTTTTCTCGCTAAAAAGTGCTGCTCATCAGAGTGACTAAAAATATGAAGCATAAAACTATATTTCCCCACACCCCAAATTAAGCCTTCCAGAAGGACATTAATATGCCCCAATTCTCTGTATCTCTTGAATTTTTCAGCAGCTCAATCCCAAAACCATTTTTATATTTGGTCACATATGAGTTGAATGAGAGTAATTGACACTAATGATTTCAGCTCATATTTACTTGCTCTATTGTTTCATTTTACTCTGTTTTCCCCTCTCCGTTTCTGCCTTTCTCCCCCTGTATGTTAAGTTCCACTGAGATCTATCTTTGTTTCACAGAGTTCCACAACTCAGAAGCTAATCATATCCCAGAACACTGATCCTGATGTCCTGCGGTGTTTGGAATTTACATTAGTTGTTTATTCGCCCACTTTTGGTTAGGGATCATTTCACTGAGGATATCACACTCTGGCAAACACATGCTCACACAGATACACACACATGCTCACGCAGATGATACACACACATTCATAGATATCTCCAGTTAAATATTCATGATACCCAACATTATCATAGGGTTTTTCATACAAAGGAATGGCCAGTGTTGTCATTTAAGGCCTGGAGTACCTGATGCAGAGAATACTAAACAGCACATTATCACCTCCACTGTGTGACAGACAAGTTTCAACAGAAGAGACTAATAACAATAAATTAACGTCTACTGGGTTTGACGGGGAAAAACGGGACAAAGGAGCTTTGAAATTGGAGATAACTGGAGATAATCGTATATTTTGATTTGGACTCTCTTGAATTAGGCTTGAATATTAGGTTAACATTTTCACATAGTTGTCCATAGAGAATGAGGTTGACCTGTAGGAAGATAGTCAGTGGCAGTGATTTCAATTAAATCAAATGGACACCAACTTTGAAAAGAAAACAGATTCATCTTTCCACTTCTCGGGAATGCATTCCAGACATACAGCCTATTCATCTCCTATTGTTTGGTGATCTTTACGAAGAAAACCATGCAACCTTTGAATTAAACCTTTTCCTTCATTTCAACATAGATACACCTGTCCTCTTATGGGAGTTAAATATAGTATGTCATGTGCCAACATAAGGAAGGGAAAATTTAGAATCCATGCCATAGCCAACGGATGACAACTGGCCTAGGGAGAATGGATGATGAGGATGGAAGAGTCACACTGCAATCTCAAACCTCCACCCTGCTGAGGTCACAAAGACTCTGGGTTTCAACATGCAGCCTTGGCCACCCTGATTTCCACTGCTTCTGTGAAAAACAGTGTACTCTGGGGCTGAACTGATAGCTGTAATTAATATAATTGAAACTGCAAACTATCTCATCACAAGTTCACCATCGCTGTCATATAATTTAAAGCAAAGGTCACATCTTGGCTTGAGATAGAGTAGGGATCACTATGGACATGAATATTTTATGTAGAATAAGGTGTGTATTTACTTAGAAATGCCGTATACACATAGACTAGTTATCCCGGATATATTAATTCATTCATTCCATCAGCAAACACTTGGGAAGTGCTCACTATGTATTAGGTGCTTTGCTGAACTCCAGGGGCCCAAAAGCGAATAAATATCTTATCTCTATGGAGTTCATGATTTAATTTACCCATATGAGGGTTCAGAAAATATATGTCTGCAGTGAGGGTACTGAAAAGGCTAAGAAATGAGATTACAATATTAAACTATGCCTCATAATAACGGATGAAAGTTAGATATTTCAAAAAGATAAATTACTGGGACAAGTTTCCGAAGAAAGTAAGACAATGTGTCAACATCTAGAAAAAATGTCAATAGTTTGTCTAACAATGAAATGTTGGAAGCTTTGTATGAGAGAGCTCTAAAAGTCTTCCTCACTGTCTAAATTCCCTCCTGGGTGTGAAGGCGGAGTGAGGCCCTGAGTTCTCATGAGGGTGAGGATGGTGCCCTTGTACCAGGTCAAGGCCGGAGAACAGGAGCCAGGGAGCTCAGCTCCAGGGGACCAACAGTTCTTCCAACGAAGTGTCTAATCCCAAGGGACCCAGGGCTAGGCAGGAGTGAGCAGACAGATCTGCAGCATAAAGTGTGCAAGTGCAGGTGGGCACAAATCTAGAACAGCCACAGAATGCTTTCTGGAAGGATGTTTGAAGGGACAGGAGCCATTAAGGGGGAAAAACAGCTGGTCTAGACACACACTGGAAATGCCTGGAACCCGTGAAAGACGCCGGAGGAGAGAGATACATGAGCTGTGCAGTTCTCAGACGCTCACCTATCGTTTGGATAATTGATCAGCAAATGTATCTAACTGACCTCTACATACAAGACAATATACTTTGGAGTAAGGGATGGGTATGGAAAGAAATGTAAAAGAGAACTCATGCTTTAAACAGCTTTCCATCTGTTTCAGTAATGTAGATCTGACCTACGTCGAATTTTTGTAGCCCTATTGGCTATAGCTGAGTGAAAATTTTAGGAGTGATTTCAGGAATAAATATATATATAGGAGAGAGGGATCCTGTTCTAGTAAAGAGAACTCCACATTCAGAATTGAAGTGTTGTTTCTGTCACTTATTAGTTGTATTACTTTCATGCAGTCTTCTATAAACTTGGACTCAGTTGTCTCTTCTGTAAAGCCCAAGCACTGTGCCCACCTTACCAATTAGGCTTCTTTGGTTTTGAGCAACAGAAGTGTATTATGACCGATTGAAGCAGAAAATTGTTTCATTGAAAGGATATTATTCAGCTCATAGTAATGGAAGGGGACTGGAGAGACATCCTCATAAGGAACAGGACTCAGGACATCGCCTAGTGTCCAAGTAGCAAGAACCAATCAATGGTCATGTCAAGAAACTACTGTTAAAACAAGTGAAGTCCAACTATTTTTTTAAAATCCTTGCACATTATGTTCAAGATTCAACACACTAGGAGAGAGTTCCACTGACCTAGCTTGGGTCACACAGCTTGCTCTTGAGGGACGGGAGTGCAGGGAAACTGACCAGTGAGATCCACCAAGACTGCACACATTGCAAAGAGGTTAGATTCCAAAAAGAAGCCAAAAAAGTTAACAAAGGAAGGGAGCAAGAAACAAAAACCCACAAGTCTTCCCTGAGTTTGGCTGTACAGTGGGAGTTTTCTCCCGTTCTCCGGCAGCAGGTGCCATCAGTGTCTTCAATGCCCACCCTATGCCCATGGCCCTCTGTGATCCAGCAGGCAGACAGTATCCCGCTGCTGCTCTCACCTGGGGGCTTTCTATGGCACGCCCTGTCTGCACACAGGGCAGGATGCATGTGTTGGGAGCCGGCCCCTGTGGCAGCAACACTCATTCAATGATGTCTGGGGACTGGAGAGTAAAGAAGAAGCAGGCCCCTCATCGCCTGTGCAAGGCTCTGGAATCTGCTCTCAATCTCTCCCAGAGGTTTCTAGCATGACCGAGCAGTGGTGCCCGCAGTGGAAACGTGCTCACTGATGACACTTTCCCTGGCTGCCTTCCCATCTCTGTCTCACTTTCCTTCCTGAAACCACCTCCTCAATAAGCTACATTTGCTCCAAGTTTTTTTGTTTTTTTTTCTCAGGGTCTGCTTCTGGAGAAGGAAACTGAAGAGAGGTAGAACCAGAAGTATTTCTAGAAAACAGAGGCTCAGAATTGGGTCATGGGGTGGGAAACTTTACTGGTGGAGAGAGGATAGTGACAACGGGAGGCCTGTTGCAGCATCATGGTGACAGAGGCTCTCGCTGACCTGAACCAGGCTGAGTGCAGGGAGGGCCGGGCTCGCATCGGCCCGAATGTGAAGGAGCTGGGTGGCTGCTGATGAAAATGATGGAATCTGTGAAATAAAAAGCAACACTGTAAAAGCCGGAAGGCCTACCTGGAAGCATTTTTAAAAAGATCTCTTTTCTTGTAGCCCAAAGGCAAACTTACTAAAATGTAAGCCCAGAGCGTGATTTCAGGAGTGGCACAGTTTCAGAGAAGGGCTGAATTTGCTTCCCTGGCAATTCTCCTGCACCAAAGTCACAGAAGTATTAAGACCCTGATACTTGGGCTGGGACACTGGGAAGATGGTCTTTAGAGTTTAAGCCCTGGACTTCCCTGAGCACTGTCCAGCAGAACTGATGACCCCCTCCCATTGCCTGGAGATCATGCAGACCCTACCCTAGGCTGGAGAACTTTCAAGACAGAGGCTGCCTGCCCTCCTTAACATCGGTGCCACCCCCTCAATGCTTCTAGGTCAATAACAAGATCAAATCTCAGCACAGCTCAAGCAGGGAAATGCTCATCTGCTCCAGAAGGAAGGGCTCATTTTAAAAGGAGCGCCCTCCAGGAATTGGGAGAATGTGACTAGGAACATACCCCATACCCAGGAATGGATATGGGGCACGCTAGACCAGGGAGGGTGGCAGATACAGCTGGGTGGGACGAGGCCATTGATTCAGAAACACTTTCTAATGACCCAGAAGTTAATGTCTTAGAAGAAAATCTGCAGCCAATCCAAATTTTCGGTGGAATCACTACTAAGCTTGGAAACCGTGATTATATTTACATTAGCACTGGCCCACCACTCGGGTTGTTGTGTCCCCTGGTGAACATTTGGCAATGCCTGGGGACATTCAGGGGTGTCACAGTGAGGGAAGGTGCTATTGCGTCAAGTGATGGAGTCAGGGATGCCTCTCAGGCTTCCAGCTTGGGCACCACATACCAAGGCAGGGATCATTGAAAAAGGGGCCTAAGAGCTGGGGATGGTGGGTCTCAAACGCAGGAGGTGAGGTTGAGTGTCTTCTCAACCACGGCACAGCCAAGTGCAGCAGTCATCTGGGCACAGGAGCAGCCTGCCCTGACAACTGGAAGCTGTTCCTCCTAAATGTCCCCATCCCTCTCTCTTGCAACACCTTGCTTGCCTGCTTTAAGGAACTGATCATGAATACTTGTAAAAGTCTGTCTATATTACAGTCCTATGGCTGCTGGAACAAACAACCTCACACTTAGTGGCTTAAAACAATAAAAGTTGATTGTCTCCCAGTTCTGGAAGCCACAGGTTCTAAATCAGTGTCAGTCCTCAAAATCAAGGGGAGAATGTGTTCCTGTCTCTTCCAGTGTCTGGTGGACCCAGGTGTTCCTTGGCTCATGGCCACATCTCTCCGTCTCTGCCTCTGGGGTCTCATTGCCCCCCTTCCTCTTCTGTAGTTAAATATCCTCTGCCTCTTGTACAAGGGCACTTGTGATGACACTGAGCCGACCTGGATCATGCAGGACAAACCCCCATCTCAGGATCCTTAAGCTAACCACACCTGCAAAGTCGATTTTTGCCATATAAGCAAAGATTCACAGGCCCCAGGAGTTAAGGCATGTATCTCATTTTTTGAGGGGTAGGGAGCAAGATTCCGTCTAACAAGCTGCCTTTCTCTTGAGAATTTACCCTCCGTAAGGGCAGGTCCCCACCTGCCATGTCCACGAGAGTTTCCTGTTAGGAGCACAGTGCTGGACACAGCAGAGGCATTCCTGGGGCACAACAACATCATTTAAAAATGTACTTTCTTTTGTTCTTTTCTTTAAAATGCTTTAAACTAAGGCAACTAGTAACTTGTACAAGCAAAAATCTTGTGCTGAATTTCACTGTTGTTCGCCATTCCTTCTTCAGACTCCTGTATTCTTGACATCTGTTAAAGGCCACAGTCATCAGGTATGGAGGACAAAAGTTTGGCACCACAGGGAGTTGCCTTGATTGGGAGTGAGTGGGCTGAAGTGCAGTTATGACCCTCTCTGCCTCACGCTGTACCAGACAGGGAGCTGGTACTCTGAGCCCACCCTGGCCACTGTTCTCACTTCCCAGGGCTGACCACTGAGATTCGGCATATCCCTTGGGGTGGTCTGGGGCAGTGGGGAGCCAGGAGCTCCTCTCACTTCAATCCTTGTTGACATGTTGATTTGCTCGTTGGGTGGTCACCTGGAGCTAGAACAACACTAATGTGAGCACAAGGAAGTATTTTCACCGATCTTCAAGCCCAGTGGTAGACAGTGGTGTTGAGATTCAAGTCAGGCATGAGGCTTATGCTGCATCCTGGTCATCTTGAATCCCATGACTCCTGTAACACTGGTGTCAGGGAACAGAAGTGGCATGTGAATGTACACGGCTGTGTACTCCATGTTCTTATGTGCCTGGGGAAGGCGGCTGGACTGGTGGTGTGTTGAATCTGCATACTTGTATTTTGAAATAGTTCTGCTGAATGTCAAAATTGACAATGGCTACAAAATACGTGGATGGACAACCTGAGAATGCTCCCTTGCTGTAAATGATGCAGCTATCCCAATCAAATTTTAAAACATAAAGATAATTTGAGCATAATTTGAGTTCTTCTTTGTTATATTTTGAATTATAAGAGCACTTTGCTTGGCTTATTTTGGGCTTGGTAAGATATTTAGAATTTCATGTCTTCTCTATAAATTGAGAAGCAGGCACTTAGCATGTTTTCTTATTTTACAAGTGCAGTCTATACTAGTGTAATAGAACTAAAATATTCACAGGGCCAAGGCTTGCCTGTATGGAGTTTTCTGATTATAATTGCTGAACATTTAAGGATGTGGAACTAAATATTTCTAGCTTTGGACTTCTTCAATGTTGTATTTATTTCAATGCTGCATAGGGCTGAGAAACCTCAGCTTTTAAAATACTAGAGTTGTGGTCTAGCCAAATTTTTAAAGAGCAATGCTTCCGTAATTTAGAAGAAAGATAATATGCTTGCCATTCTACCTCCAGAAAATTTGCTTTGCACCATCATCATAACTGTCGTCATCAATATTAGAAGTAGCAGCATCAATATTATAACAGCGGCCAGTTATGGGCCATTTATCTGTGCCAAGCTCTGTGCTAAGCACTTTGCATGTTTTATCTTATTAAATGATAATAACCCAGTTGACACCCCACTTTTATGTGAGTATGCTGAGACCAGAGATTAAGTTATTCATCCAAAGAAGCATAGCTAGGAAGCAAGGAAGCTGGGATTTTAATCTAAAATATCAGATTCTGAAGTCTTGAACTCCACATAGCAAGTCTGCATGTTTAGCTGTTATAACAAACATGTTTCTTTCATGATATACCTCAAAACAAACTGGTACTGTTTATTTAAATAAACACAACACAGAAACCCCAAAACTTGTTATAATTGTTTACATTTGAAAAGAAATGGCCAAAGATGACGTCACCTTTAAGCAGCTTGTTTCTGAAGTGCAGGCTTCAGGACTACCCTTCAACCATTTTCATTATAAAATAGGCACGGCGGCTCACCTGCTTTGTTAATAACTATCACATTGTCATCATTGTAAAGACAAGCTACATCACAGCTATTTAGTTATCTTTAGTGACCACTAAGTGACTTCCTCGTAAGTGCCCAGCCTTTGTAAGCTCACCAGAGCACCTCCCAGGGAGGCCTGGGACTCCACTTTTGGCACAGAGAAAATGGCATGTCACACAGGGAGGAATGGATCTCAGGTCACTGAGCTACTGAGGAGCGTAGTCGGATTTGATCCCCGGCATGTTTATTTCATGCTCTCCTCACTAGGAGGAGAAAATATTATCTTCAAATTGTAGGAATTGGAAAAGCAAGTATTCTTGACATAACACATGGATCCCTGTTGTTTGAAGGACTTTTTTCTAATAACATTCCTCTGAATTTTTAACTTGTTTTAATCCTTTTTGATTACACTTAGAATTTGAGCTAGATAATAAAATAAAACGATGGACAATAAACCCTTGTTTTTTTTCTGGAATGATAAAGTTTTTCCAACCAGGACATGTTTCCTTTATTAGAAATGATAGAGAAAGTGAACTCAGGGTTAGCCAAATCCTGTGGCCCCTTGATTGTAGATACTGTGCTTTAGTTTTCATTTTCAGCATTTTATGTGGTCCTTGATTCATCACATGTATTCAAATATTTGATGAACTTGATAATAATGTCAATTTTAAGGTATTTGTGATGAGATATTTGGTAATAATGTAAAGTTACCTAAATACAAAATGATATTTTAACACGCTAATACACAGGAGAAATTTAGGGAACCGTGACCGTTACATTAACAACACTGGTTTTGAGTCTCTTTGCAGTATTAAAAATGTGAATAGAATCATTGAAATCATTTTGTTTCCTAAATGGCAAGAGAAATAAAAACAGCAGTGAGAGCTTATTCAGTTTGAAAATTATATTGATCTCTATCTACTCTTATAATATAGTAGTCTAGGTACCAAATTAACTTTCTCTTTGTCAAATTACAAAGAGAAAGAAAGAGAAAGTGTACATTTAGCCTTTCAACATCGAAGTTCTAGTATAAGTTCCAAACCTACTACTTTACGTTTACTATAAAAATTGCATTCCCAGGGACAATTTGAAAGCATTTTAAGAAAATTAATTATTTTAAAATGCACTGCACTTAAAAGTCTAATGCCTTCTCTGACTGCTTTAAAGTTCTTTGAAGACCTTTTCGTTTGTCTTTACAGTTATCTTGTTTAAAACAACACAGTATTTTATTACATGGTTTTGAACCAGAAAACATGCTGGAGAAATCACTGTTTATTCAATACTAACTATAAAATTTTCTTAATTTTTATCACAAAGAAACATACTAGATCTTCAAATTGTTTAATTCAAGTATTGAATAAAACTCTCATTCACTGCTACGAAAAAGATTAGAAAAATAATAAATCTATGTTTATTCTGTTTATCTTCTGGATTTGCAAAAATCATTTTTGTTTCTGCCTCCATGGTGAGACATTTGCTCATCCAGTTTCTTCAGTTCTTTAGTTCTTTTTAAAATTAGTATGTGTGCAAAAGTCTACAGGAATCATAGTGTGACAATTTTCACACAATTCCTGGGAGGACCTGTTTCAGCCACACAATTTTTAAACATTGTGGTAGGTTCAATGGTCATCAATGAAGGACAACTATAGATTTACCACTAAGGATGCTATGCTCTCCCTGGAGAGATAGGACATAAACATATTCAGGATAAAAATCACTGTAGAGTCACATAACCATATGGGAGGAGACTTACAAAATCCCATGCATCCTTAATTGCTGAAAGAGTAGTTGATGTAAGAACCATAACCTCAGAAGAATGAGAATCACCATGGGCTGGAGGAATAGCTACTTCACTCTTGCCTTTCACTGTCTGGAGATAAACGATGAAGAAAATTCATGTTTCTCTTCCACTCTAGACCTCACAGGAACCGGTGACCAAGATACTCTACTATTTTCTTGGTATTACTATATTAATGAATTTAAGAAGAAATTGTGGGGAAAAGTGGTATCTGTAAAAAAAAAATGTTTATCATGATCTCAATTTGATTTGTGATGAAAACCAGGCTTCTATAGAATGTCCTGTGTTTGATTGATTTGGTCATGTTGGTGGTTGGTTTCTTTTGCTGCTTTCTGAAGTCTCTTCTGGATTAAGAGATCAGAAATCAGGAGGATGGAAATGCATGAAAACAATTCCTCCAAGACTGCAAAATCTCACAATCATTGCTTCCAGGTTCATTAAGTATCTCTATTTCTTTTTCCATAGAACAACAAAAGAACATGTGCCCATTGGAAAAAAAAAAAAAAACATACACACTTTTTCCAGCAATGTTTCTAATAAGGCAATTTCAACAGATCAGATGTCTGAAAGGAGTAAATGATATTACCTGGGGACCTTTTGCTGAAGTGGAGGCATTCCTAGACTTCAACTTTTTTCCCAACAGTTAAACTTTTACTTAAAAGTATGAGCCAAGCCAAATGTGTAGATCTGGAATTCACTAAATTACTTCCTCTGACTTCCTTATTTCTCAGTTGGTAATAATTTGATTATAATTGAGCTTCATAATTGAGCAACATACAAATATATATTCTGCAGAGGCTTCCAACCACCAAAATATGCTTTCACCTGAAAAGCGTGTCTAATTATACACACATATTTATTCTAACTTACTTGATTAAAAAAATAAAATAAATAAATCAAATAAGGCTTACTTGGTTCTAGCGAGAAACACATTTCAAGCTCTGGGGAGGGAGGAGAAAAGAACCCGACTGTGATTAATAATCCTCATTACTGAGCCACCCCTCCGACCAGCCCACACTTCAGAAGGTCTTATTACTCCTCTTCTGTAAGAAATGAGAGAAAATGAAGGGAGTGAAATATGGAAAAAGCAAATAGTTTGGTACATGTCTAAAGTTGGCTAAAACTTTATTATTTAGGTAACTTTCGGCGCTCTCTTTGGGATTTACAGTACATACCTAGGAGCAGACATACAGTAACTGAATTGTTTCAACTTCTCTAAATAGCATTGAAATGGACTTAATTGTTGCACTAGAGGAAAAACCGTGTGTCTCCGGAGACTATTAGTGTCATTTAAAAGGCTAAATGTATCATAAAACCTGTCTTTAACAGAATAAAATTGTACAGACCAACACAATTTTCACTAATGTTTTCCACATTTCTCGAAAAGAGAAAAAGAAAGAAAGAAAAGAAAGAAAGAAAGAGAAAGAAAGAAAGTCTACTGGGCCACAGAATTTTTAGGACTACTTTAATGCTATACACCACCAAATGCCTTTTTAAAAATTAAAAGGACTTTGTAGTAAGATACTCGCAAGGTAGATTTGAATAAAAATATTCCAATTCTAGAAGATAAATCTAGCTGATTATATTTCTTCCATAGTGTAGTTTTTAAATACAAGTGAAACCTAGCTTACACAAGGAATAAGATCCAAGCCTCTTCCATTTTGTGTCTTCAAAGTGAAAGTGAACTTTGTAGCTGGTTTTATTGACTCTTTATTTTCTTTTTATTTTTTGTTCCAGGGAAATACTTCCCTATGGTATTTTTCTTATTGTTACATATGTTGTACCTGCTGAATTGTGTGCTCAGCTTCTTTTTAAGTGAAGTAAATAATGGTAGAACTCTTCCAAAACAGAAAAAGGTAGAGAGAAAGGTTTAAGCATTGCTTTTATTCCATCAAAGAGACAAAAGTCTATTTCTTTCCTCTAAAGAAGTTCAGAGTATAATGGGGAAAAATCAAGAACAGAGAAATAGTGAATCAAACCTCTATTGAAAGAACAAATCTTTCTATTTATCTGTCTCATCTTTTCACTGGGGTTGTATATCAACCATCAGGAAAGCTATTTCAAATAACTTCTACTAACGTAATTGTTATTTTGTAAGTTTAGTTGCTATGGTAATGCATGATGTAATCACCTATTACCATCACAATCTGTTATTTTTTCATACCTAGCCAGCGTATTATTTCTCCCTTTATTCCCTTAGTTCCCTATGATGCAGAAGAAGAAACAAAACAAAACACAATTATGTATATATTATTTCCTTTTCGGGCAAGCCTCTGAGTGGGGATGTAATTACTCATGTGTAGGAGCTTTTCCTGTAACTGAAAAGTTTCAGATTTTCATGCAACTGCCATTTTCATCCCATCCTCATTAAACTATGGGTGAATGGAAACGATTGTAATTTCTTCCTTCTTTCAACGTGCAGTGTGAACGTTTCCAGAAGATGGGGACAACTCAGCACATTGTTGTGACTAAGGGATGCCCATGCTGACGGAGACTGACTGTCTAGGGGCACAGTTTTGCCATCCTGTAGAGAGGAGCCTGGATTAATTGAAAGCAAGAATAGCTTTGGCAGTGTGGGGGTCCTCAGTGACCAGCTGCCCAGAGCTGCAAATCTAGAAATATCATGAAGTCACATGACACCAGCAGTGTGAAGAGGGATGGGTCACACATGTTAAGGAGTTGACATGTTTTGATGAGAGATACTTATTATTCTCCCGAGTGACTGGACCCATGGTAAAGTCATGCCCTTCACAATGTAAGTTTCCACATCACTCCCAGTAACCACAGCCTTTCAGGAACCGTCTCAGGATGTTGTGCCCATGAAGCAAAAGCATGGTTCCTCCCAGGTAGCCAGGGATAAGGACCCCTTAGTGCACTGGCATTTAAGCTGGCTAAACCTGAGGACAACCACACTTAGCCGTCCACAGAGAGGGCTGATCTTGGCTGGCAAAATTGGCCTCTGCTCCTCATCTAAGTTACTCTTTACCTGCACTCAGCTGTCCTAACCCTAATAAAGCTCTACTTCCAAATGGGACTCCCCTATCTCTCAACCTGTGTGATGCTCCAGCCACACATATCTGAGCTGCTTCTGGAGGCCGAGCACCTCTTGTCTTGATTTATGCTGTTTCTTAAAACCAGAGTTTTCTTGTTTTTCTTTCCAAATCTTTTAAAATCCCAATGTCTCCTCCCACGTTCATTCCAGAAACCACCTTTGCTATTAAGTGATTTTGATTATTTGCCAGGATTAATATGTCTGTCTTATGAGGCTCCCTCTTTGCTCATTCTGCTCCATATTTCTCGTCCATCTGTCCTTATTTAGTGTGAGACCTCTCTCTCTCTCTCTCTCTCTCTCTCTCTCTCTCCGGCCCCCTCCATCTCTCAACTCTCTTTCTCTCTCTTGACTATAAGTGTCTTGGATGTGGTCTCTACCTTCATCTCACACTCATCCGTGTAGCCCTCAGAGTCTCTGGCACAAATGTTTGAGATGAACTGTTAGACAGCTTTTCACTTATGAACAATGGAAGCCAATTCAAATGTCTGTTCTGTATATGTGTGAAAGTTTAAACAGTTAGTACCCTAAAAGTTACAGATGGTATGTGATATTATGTTCTTTTCAGCATATCTACTCCTATACCCCATACACCAACTGCTGGACCAATTTCTTGATTTTATTTTCTATCACCTAGGGAACAGATGTTTTTCAAATTGTGGGATTTAAATATATACTGACCCTGAATTAAGTCCCTTTCTTTGCCAGTTTAGGAAAAGCCCCAGATTCCACTATTCCCTGCACTCTTGTACATTTTCCTTGATATATATCATAGAAAGGATTTCTGAAAGCTTCTGAAAAACACATAATAAATTTGGTGCTTCTCTTTTCTTATGGTTTTGTGTTATATTTAGAAATATGATAGTTCTGTTTCATTTCTATATTCCCATAAGCATGGCGTGTAAGGAGTGGATAAATATTTATTGAATGCAAGAAGAGAGAAACAAAGGAAGAAAGAGAAAAGGAAGGAAGAAAAATGGAAGTGGGGGGAGGAAGGAGGGAATGAAGAAGGAAGGGATGGAGGGAGAGAGTGAAGGAGGGAGGAAGAAAAAAGCACGATTTCCTTTTATTTTAAATTGCAAATCCGCTACACTGTCCCTTCTCTTGGTTTCAAGACCTAGTGGATGGCTTTGTATTCCAAGTTTCAGTGCAACTGTGAGGGTTGCAGTGAAGTTACAAGTCACTAAAAAGAAAACTCAAAGGACTCATTTTTTAAAATGAAACAATTATAATTGTGGCCACACACTACTGCAGGCAAACATAGTAAGTTTCCTGATTTGCAGACATTTTAGTGCTGGTTATGCACAGACATACATTTGCAGATCACAGATGCTGAACCCATGCTTCTTTAGTCATTTTCGTTGTGATACTTTCTTCACAAATGGTGTTTGGTGATGCCCTTCTTTCTAATTGCTTTAAATTAGAAAGCAATTAGATGCCTACTAATTTCAGATTGTATTCTCTGGGTCAGGACTGAGATGGCTGCAGCATCGTTAGGAAGTGTACATTACGCAGTTCCTTCCAATATCAACTGGCCCTTCACAGAGCAGAAGGTCAGAGCCTGATCCTGCAGGTGGCAGCTGTCTTTATGGGTGGCAAGATGGAGCAGAAAAAACTCATTGATGTGGTACAGCTCCAGATGATGCAATTGGTCTTCTGGCTCTATTTGGAAATACATTGAGGCATGGCTGGTATTTTGAAGCTTCTTTATCATTTTGTATTCCCAGTGCCTGAGACACCTGGTAGGTAACAAGCTTGGTGTTTAAAGAATTGGTACAGTATTGCTTTCTTTTGTAAGACAGCTCACCAAGGGCTGTTTTAGATTACTGAGTTTAAGTTTCAAAGTCCACATTTTGATATGTTTATTGCTCTACCCATTTTATAGATGAGGAAAGGAAACAGACGTGGTGACTTGTTCCGTCTTTTGGTCCATCACAGAGTTAGGACTACAAATCAGGTCATCAGACGCCAGGATGGTTACCACCCCCCACCCCCGTTATATCCCGTAATTCAATACAAATGAAATTATCCATCTTTAAGGATTAGGTGGTATACTTTCAAATGACTCAATCTCCTCATTAACATTCATGATTCTATAATGATTTTGTCCCTGATGCCAGAACCAAGACCTGAAAAAAGATGTTGTCAATATTTTAGTGGAGTAAGACAATCACCGGGGCTGTTTCCTTTCTCCATCACTGACATCTTAGAGAACATACGGATAATTTCAGCAGTAGCTGGATTTTGGGAGCCTGTGGGTATCAACTGTCTGTCCATTTCAATCACATGCTTTCAGGCTTTCTCCTTAAAGAATTTTGTCTGCATCACTTAGCTCTCCAAATCTTTCTTCAGTTGGACTCAAAAGTGTTACTTTTACTTCCTTCCTACTGGTTTATATTCAGGAGCGTGATTTAGCAAGTTGATATCATAAGCACTTATTTCATTCAAATGGCTCCTTAGAGAAAATACCCACGACAAACTGGCATGTTGGCAGAGGTGAGTCATCCAAAACCACTTCCTCATTCCAGGAAAATTCATAAGCTTGTCAAGTCAAATTTTCCCTCTTGTGGCAAAATATGTAATAAAACAACTTATGTTGATTAGTTTTTACCTAGTTATCTCTGAATTAGCATGTTAATATTATACCTATTAAGGAATAATGACACCAAAAAAAATGTTTAAAGACTTTCTCTTGCAGAGAGGAAGTGCAAATGGTCAAAAAGAGTGCTGATATTTGGAGTCTCCAGCTGTATTAAAATCTTAAGTTTCAATGTTAAAATTATATAAAAATCCTTCAACTTCAATTGATTTTTTTACTTTAAAAAATAAAGTATAAGTTCTTAGTTATAAAAGTGTGTTTTGAGAAGATTTTGCAAATACACAAAAATATGAAGATATATAATAAAAAACTTCCATAATATGAATCTTTTTTATAGGTTCCTATGCTTTCTTGAGTTTTTCTCCATTTCTTTTTTTAATTGAAATTTTTCTTCTCAACTTTGTATTAATATCATATCATAAGAATGTTTCATTGTATCAATGATTAAAGTGATGTAACTAATGCCTATTTATGAACATTTGGGTGATTTTTGAATTTTTGTTATAATAAGTATAACTGTAAAATCATACCCATCCTTGGCCAGGTGCAGGGGCTCACGCCTGTAATCCCAGCACTTTGAGAGGCTGAGGCAGGCGGATCACAAGGTCAAGAGATCAAGACCATCCTGGCCAACACGGTGAAACCCCATCTGTATGAAAAATACAAAAATTAACTGGACATGGTGGCACATGCCTGTAGTCCCAGCTACTTGGGAGGCTGAGGCAGAAGAATAGCTTGAACCCAAGAGGCAGATATTGCAGTGAGCCAAGATCATGCCACTACACTCCAGCCTGGCGACAGAGCGAGACTATGTCTAAAAAAAAAAAAAAAAAGAAAGAAAAAGAAAAAATACTCATTTATATGTTATGCATTCTTGTATTAATATATTAAATGTAACTATATGTTTACAAAATGTAAATATTCATGTAATCATATTAATATGTTTCTAAAACATGTTACACGCTTTTAAAATAATTTTCCACATACTGTTTGCCTAACCAACATTAAAATTTTATTTATAACATTTAGGAATATAAAGTTTTGTATTTTTGTGCAATCAAATTTAGTAATGTTTTTCTTTGTGGTTTCCTTCATTATTTTTAGGTATAGAAATATATTTTTGAATAGGTAACATTTTATTATATGCTTTGGCTAGCTTTTTGAAAAGTGAAATCACTTTTTAGATAGTAGGAATGTCGTTTTAAAGGTTATAGCAATACATTGTTATCTTGAATGGTTTCACCAATTCATACACCCCCACAAAGAGTTCAAGGTTTCGAGTCTCACTACTTGCACTTTCACATTATTATAATTTTAAGTTAGTCATTATATCTATTTTAATTCTAAAATTAATGCATCTTTATCACAGAAAGTTTGGAAAATACCAATGAGTACAAAGAAAAAATAGAAATCATTGCTATCTTTCAACCCAAGGATAAATACTGTTAACTGTTTCCTATATCACCTTCCTGTCCTCTTCTCTTAAATCTTACTTTACATATAAATTTTTATTCTGCTTGTGTTTCCTTAATATTATAGGTGAGCATTTCCCCACATCATTATGTACTATGAACTCACATCATTCTTAATGGCTGGTGTTGCCTTGTTGAACGTGTAATTAGTTATTCTCCTACATTGAGCCTGGAGAATCCTTCCAATTATTCATGATTTTTAAAAAGGATGTTGTAATGAATATCCTTGGGAACACACATTTAACAGTATCTCTTTAATTTCCAGAGAAATAGTTCTAGTGCTGAAATGTTAGGATCAAAGAATATGAATTATATCACTTTATTTCTTTTGTCACATTACTTACTTGGCAGATTAGAAACAGCATATCATTAATCTTGCTTTTCAACTTTCAAATTTTGATTTTTACTACAATTAAGCATGTTTGGCAAAATTGTTAAACATTTACATGTTATCTTTCATGCAACAGTATTTTCTGTTATTGAATGTTTATCCTGTGGAATCTCTTTCTTAAATATATCCTTTGAACTCTATACATTACGGTTCATCACTTTATTGAAATCATTTTTCCAACCTGTAATTTACCTGAAGAGGCAAAATTAAGATTTTATATATGGAATCTATGGCTACAGAGAGGTTTTACAATTTTTTGTGATCAAATTTAAAATTTAACAGTATTTGTGATTTCTTTCATTAATTTTATGCATGGAAATGTATTTTCTAAGCAGGGATCATGTAGATATTTTTGTGTCTACAGTATTTTCTTCTCTTTTTACAATATGGCTTTTTTTTTTTTTTTCTTTTTGAGATGTAGTTTCACTCTTGTTGCCCAGGCTGGAGTGCAATGGCACAATCTCAGCTCACTGCAACCTCTGCCTACAAGGTTCTCCTGCCTCAGCATTCCAAGTAGCTGGGATTACAGGCATGTGCCACCATGCCCAGCTAATTTGTTTTGTATTTAGTAGAGATGGGGTTTCACCATGTTGGTCAGGCTAGTCTTGAACTACTGATCTCAGGTGATCCACCTACCTTGGCCTCCCAAAGTGCTGGGATTACAGGTGTGAGCCACTGTGTCTGGTGGGTTTTCTTTTTTCGCTTAACAATTTTATCTATTCAGAATTTATTCTGGTGTATTTGTGAAGAGAAGCTATTTTTATACTTTGTTCTCGACTTACTAATCATTTATCAAATAGTCCTTCCTTTGATCATCGCTTGTCATTGTAATTTTTGTTAAATTTAAAGGTCTCATAACATTTTTATGTTCTCCAAAGTGAATTCTCCAAAGTCACTAACGTGGTTCTGTTTCTGCCTCTCTCTTCTGTTTCACTGATCTGACTGCTTGTTGTTTGCTTGTTTTTAATTTTATTAAGGTCCATAGTATGTAAGGAGTGAAATATTTTGTTAGAATTTAAGACACACAAAAAAGACAACCGCTTAACTGAAAATATAAATAAATGACACTCAATAAGAACACTCTAGCTTAGTGGGGGCCCCGCGGCAGGAGACCATGACCCACAGGTGGCTTTGAAGAGGGCTCTGCTGGAGGTGTGAGAGGAAAGTGCTTCAAAGTCCATGGAGGCAAGATGGCAGCAAAACACAGGGGAGTGCCAGGGAATGCCAGTGTCAGGAGGCACAGGGACAGCTGAGAGGTAGGGGGCCCAGCAGCTGGGGTCTACCTGCCCTGCCGGGCCTGTATACTTGGTTGTATTGATAGATAACAGCACCTGTTTTCACTAGAATTCAATGTCAGCTTAGCTTTTAGATGCTTAGAAAATGGGCTGGCATCTAAGAGGTAACGTACATTCATGAAAACGCTTATATTTCCCTCCTGGCCATCGTGAGACATCCCTTATCCTACCAACGGTGAGGGAGACATTTCCATTTGCACTGATGAGTCGATGGGAGCTGATTACCACACTCCTTCTTATTTATTTTTGCTACTTTCTACTTTCCAAGAATCTTCCCACCCACCAAAATACCTATGAACATCTTACCATGTGAAAATATTTTTAAAATTCCAACTAGTCTTTCTCTGGAGAGCGGCACCAGCCTCCACACTGACAATATCTGTCAGGCCCACAGACTCATTGCTGAATTCGTCTTAATTATTTGAAAAGTTGTTAAATAAATCCACTGCCTGGTAGTATTGTGCTGCCCGACCGATCTCTGCACTGTGGGACCCGCTGCTGTTGGAGGGAACCACGTGTGTGTTCCTGGCCCCATCCTTCCAGGCGTGTGGTCAGATGAAAATTTCTGTCCCCTTGTGTCTGGACTGTGCTGCTCACGGGCAGAGGACGTGGTGTCCCGGGTAGGGTCTCTCTCCCTCTGCCACAATGCCCAGCAATTGTCCCTGACAGTGTTCCCAATGTTCCCAAACTTTTTTTTACTCTTTTGCAATTGAACTTGCATCTCTAACTCTTGCGTATCTGAGGAGTAATTGTAAATCTAGATGATAAAACAACTTGAGTTTCTGGAAGTTGGTATTCCTTGTGACTTTTGATTTTTAATTCCTAAAGATATTACGTGTATTTCCTATTTATTGTTTTTCTTAACCAATTTCTCATTGAATAAAGTCCCGTAATGGTATAAATTTTGGTTGTGTGCCTTTTGTTTGGTTTCTAGCCATTTAAGTAAAAAAAAAAAAAAAACAAAAACTTTTAGACCCACTCCCTTACACAAACAAATCCATGGTTTAACTAATCTGATTCGCTAAAAGGAATACACTATCTTCTGAGAAATAAAAAGTAAGAAGTTTATTCCATGACTCCTTTCCCTCTTGGCTTTGAAAAACATTGACATAATCTCTGAAGTACGGTTTCCCCTTTCTAATTTGACTGTTGTTTTCAACTTCAGCGATACAAAATATCAAAAAAATGCATTCTCCTTTATTTTATTTTTTATTTTGGCATTTCTTCTGTGACTCTGCAGGCTGGTCCACAGTTTGCTTTCTGTCCTGCTGGCATTTCACATGTCATCTGTACGATGTCTTTTCAGGCCCCATCTGCCCCCACCTCCCTCCTGCACATCTACGTGAGTCACATTTTACTTCTGTCCCGGAAGGCCTCATGGTAGTTAAATAATGGTGTTTCTTCTAATATTTCTAGGAACGCTTTATTATTTTGTGCTGGACAGACTGGATGCTGTGAACTGAAATGAACTTCAGGCAATTGCTTACCTTCACTACTGCTTTGTCTTTAGGTTACGTCTAAGGACAAAATCAAGCATGTTCTGTTTTCTGATGTAGTAAATGTGATTGAAGTTAAGAATATTTGCTTGTCTATGAGGGTAATGTGACAAGTCATAAGATAATCTTTTTTCTTTACCAATCATGTCAGGATACACCAGAAGCAGAACCACGAGTTTTGTTTGAAAAGCCAAAATCATAGACCGAGATTCACATTTGAGACAGTACTGATCTTTGGAGCTAATGGGTGTGGTTTTATTTTATTTTATTTTTTTGAGATGGACTTTCTCTCTTGCCACTCAGGCTGGAGTGCAATGGAGCGATCTCGGCTCACTGCAGCCTCCACCTCCCAGGTTCAAGCAATTCTCCTGCCTCAGCCTTCCGAGTAGTTAAGATTACAGGCACGTAACAGAAACTAAAGGCAGCATGGTATGTTACAGGCAGTGCCTAAACCTTGGCTTCCTCATTCATAAAACTGGGTGAAAATCTCTTCATCAGACTAGTGTTAAGAAGATTAAATGGGATAATTTCTGCAAAACATTAATTTCCTTTCTCCTGAACTTCTCAGTGCACACAAGATGAATTAAAATTGCTATCTTATTTTCCTTTGGTTTTTAAATGTTTGCAATGGCTACAATTTACTTTGATGTTCAGTGGCTAAATTTTAGTGTTTCTAATTATAAATTTCCCTATCTAATTGATTGAAGCATACATATATTCTATGTAGTTAACTCTTAACATTAGTATTCAACACAGTGAGAATAGTCTGAGATTTGCTCTTAATTTTGTTTTGCATCAAATTAGTTTATGTTCTTGAAGACTTGTCAGTATTGGATTAGGATCTAGAGAGTGAAGCTCTGAACACATAGAGCTATGATGCAGGAAAATTCCATATGAACACAATTTCTGTATGTTTTACAAAATACTAACCAAAGATGAAAACTAGATGTTCTCCAAAGTCACTAATGTAAGGTCCAATAACATATTTTTTCAGGAAATATTCCAACAAAATGTGTCATCTTCATGTTTTTTAGGCACACGTAAACTTTTGTATCCTTTAAATGTTGAGTGTTTTTTAAAAAATATTTTAAGAGGACAAGCTCTGCTAAATGTTTTTGAAGCAGAGTATGATTTATGAGCAAATGGGATATATAATTTTAGAATATTCAATAGGTAATGAAAGCAACAGTTAACATATAGCAAGTCGTTAGTAAAAGCTTATTTTTTAACCTAGAATTTGACCAATCCAAAAGAAATTATATGATTTGGAATTGAGCTGTCCCCAGGGACTTGAAAAAGCCCTTAAAACATATTCTTTTCTTTCTTTCTATAGGCTTGTATCAGCTGCTCCTCTCTTAAATAAAATGGCAAGTTACTATTGTATCTATTTCACAATGGCATCAAAATATTCTCTTACATATTTCCCTTTATTATTTAAATGATATTAACATACAAGATTTATTCTGGAATATTCACTATGTTCTTAAATCAAAAATTATCTTTGCTAGCCCTAATTTTAAGTGAAGCATTAATAATAATGCTACTTAGCAATTGCATAGCACCTTATACTTTTAAAGTGCTCAAGATTATTAATTAGATACTCTCCCGACGAGCCCTGTGAGGTAGGTCAGCCTTATCCTCTGTTTGTACAGACCCAGAGGTTAAGTGGCCCGCCCAAGGGCCCAGACATTCCAATTGCACTTGAACTTGGAGTTTGATTTCTAACGTTTGGTGCAGACCAGAAAACTCAACAACTCAATATTAACAGATTAAAATATAGCACACAAGAGCAAATCAAAATAGACTCTTAACTGCTTAATAATGAAACAGTAAATATTTGAAGTTAGCCTTCTGTTTTAGCCTGTCTTAGAGCTTTTATGAGGAAATCATAGCTTATTTTATAAAATTACAGTAATTTTAATATAATTACTAAATTAAAGAAGGTTTCTGGTAAAAAGGTCAATCTGAGGAAGAGGGTGACCCACTTCCTCTTTAATGACTGACATAACTGAAAAGCAGACTGCTTTGCCACCGCCAATTCTGGTCACTGTCATGGGACCTCTTTAGAGAGCCCACTTCCACTAAGAAGGAAGTTTGAGCAGAAGAGAGGTGTGCTCACGGGCCCCTTGTGTCCCGTGAGTTATTATTAACTCTTTGGCGTCAGGTCAGCTGCATCCCTCCTGGCACACATATTTTGGATGTGATCATTGAGCCTGTTGGGTAATGACCTTGTTGCAGTTGGTGTGTGTGCCAGAGACTGACCTCTGACTTGTGGAGTCAACGCAGACTCTGCTGTCTTGTACTAACTAGTACCTTGTGCCCACAAAACCCAAGACTCCATGTCTTCATTTTCCATTTGTTTCAGAAAGAATGTGGATCCTGTTAGCACTGGCGAATCTGTATGGGTCTACAGCAACCTCAATTCTTGTCTCCTCAGAAGAAAGGATTTGACCAAGGGGCATAAGGCAAAGGGAGAGACAGAGGCAAGTTTCAGAGCAGGAGTGAAAGTTTATTAAAAACTTTCAGAGAGGGAATGAATGGAAGTAAAATGCATTTGGAAGAGGGCCACGTGGGCACCTTGAGAGATCTAGTGTGCCATTTGACATTTGACTTGGGGTCTTGTACACTGACAGGCTTCTGGGGGTTGCATCCCTTCTCTCCTGATTCTTCCCCTGGGGTGGGCTGTCCATAGTGGCCTGCCAGCATCTGGGAGGGGGCACATGTGCAGGAGTTCACTGGAGTTGTGCACATGCTCACTTGAGGTCTTTTTCCCGTACCAGTCAAGTGTTCCCAGAGGAAGGTGCTATCCCTGTGAAACGCCACCATTTTGCCTCTTAGTACCCTTGCTTAAGTTCACTCGTCCGACTCCTGAGATTTCACTGGGAAGCTGCTGATCACCAGCTTCAGGTATTTCTGTCTACTGGGAGACTGACTTTCTCTGGCACTGGCTGTGACCAATTACTACTTTAGCTTAACAAGGGGCTGACCATCCCCTGAGGGTCCCTGACATTCCTGGGGACCTGCGGCCCTCTCTTGCCCTGCTCATGTCTGACTACCTACCTACTGTAAACATCCAAGTCATTTCTCAGAAAACAGCTCCCAGTTTCGCCTCTTGAGGCTTTTGGGGAACTTGATGGATTCTTTTCCTCAGCTAATGCCTTTCGCTTATCAGGTTTTGAAAAATGAAAATTATAGTTTTATCTTTATCTCCTGGAAAACCTGGTTCTCAGTTTTTATACATGTGATTTTGGCTAAAGGAGGTGAAACAGCGTTTGTCTTGGTCTACCTACAGGGTTCGGTACATACTCTTGTGACTACTATCATTGCTTTTAAAATAGTTATTTTTTGTAAAAATTGTGAATGAGAAAGGAGAAAATGCATTCTTAAAGTTTCTGTCATGTCCCTAAAGTGATGAGTCTGAGATG
Organism: Cacajao melanocephalus; assembly: GCA_963573385.1. Lineage (NCBI taxonomy): Eukaryota > Metazoa > Chordata > Mammalia > Primates > Pitheciidae > Cacajao > Cacajao melanocephalus. The sequence goes on from CAUYLG010013369.1 coordinate 29,850, forward strand.
CAAACAGGAGAGGGAAGACATAGAAAATCTGCATGAACAGCAGTGTTAGGAGGTGAGAAAATCAAGTGTCTCGTGGGAAGAAGTAGACCCTGGACCCGCATGTGAGCCTCCACCTGGGTGGGCCTCAGCACCTGTGTCAGCATCCCCGTGACTACCAGGAGGTCCCAGGCTGTGCTCTGGGAAGGGCTACCCTAATGAGGTATAGGCAGCCTCCCTAGCTCACTCTGGTTCAGGATGCTTGCAAGGGAGCAGGCATTCAACTGGGCTATTCATTGACACAGATTTTGAAGCTCCAATTACCTTCTTCTCCTGGCAGATCACACTGGTGTCTGGGTCCTGGTCGTCCTTCATGCCAAGGGGGCTGCACATCTTTCTGCACCCTTGAAATGAGGCTCTAAGTCTTGAAAGAGGAAGGACTAAGATCTGGATGTCTCCGTAGGAGGTAGCAAGCTTTTGACTTAGTTTATGGATATTTCTTCAGTATCTACTCTAAACCAGAAATTGCTTGAGAGATTAGCACCGATTGAAGAACAAATCAGGCAACATTTTAAAATTTCAAAACCTAGTGTTAATTGTAAACTGTATTTGCCTATTTGAGGAACACTTGTTGATTTTAGTCTTTTGGAAGATAAGTGAAAGAGATCATTTGATTCGACATATGGAAATGATGTTTTGATTTTTAGTCTCCATTATTATGATTTATTAGAAACATTAGAGTAATAACTTAATACAAACACAAACTAAAAGCCTCATCTACCTTTTGTATTGTAATCTCATTTCTCCATTGAGAAAAGGTTGAACATTTTTTAAAAAACAATGTTAATAAGGTGATAGCCAAATAAATAATTTAAAGAAAATATCAGGGATGATAAGCTAGGAGAGATGGAAGTTCTAAGAAAAGAAAGCTTTTCTAGGCCATCAGTGGGGTGAGAGGGATCAGACAGTCACACATAGAAATTATAAATTTCATTATCAAACAAAACACAGTAATTTCCAAAATTTGGAATGTGAACACTTCTAGCAAGAATTTTTGAGAATTTACTCTCTATATATCTATTATAAACCATGTACTATCATAAAACATATATATAAAGGAAATTTTTAAATAACAAATTAAAAACAATAGTTTAATGTTGAAATATACATGTTAATAGTATAAAATTATTAACAATACAATAGTGTAGTGAGAGCAATGCTTCACTAATTTTGAAAATTTTGGCTTAAGGTTTAAAGTACAGAAATTCAAATGTCTGTTTTTAAGTCCAGTTTATCTTACTATGTGGTTCCAAAAGCTATCATAACTAATTTTTTTAACCTGCACAATGGTATTTAATTCCGAATAGGAGAAATGCATCATCAACTTTGCTTAATTAAGTAGTAATATTTGTTTTTCAGATCTATCCTATATTTTTCAAACTTTTATGTCAAGACTTTGTAGAACTCACTACTAAAGGTCCATTTTCACTTGTGCCAATCAGTTGTACCAGCAAAGTAAAAGGAAAATGTGTCTTCTCCTTTTTTAAAAAAAAAAATTCCTAGACGTTTTTCCGGGGAGCGAAGGGGAAATTGTGAGCAAATTAGAGGATTCTAAGTTTCTGAAGTATGCGGCTATAAGATTTTTTTAGAGATAAGTTATTTACATCATTTTTAACTACAACGTACACATTAAGAAAACACAATGATCTCTTTCTTTCAAAATATTTACAAACATCTTTTTTCAAAAAGCAGCACGTTCTATTATTTTTTTCATTTAAAACCATATCAGTTAACATGCATTTGTCAGCAAATAACAGGAAATTTGACCAACAATGGCTTAGGCCATGAAGGTATTGAACAGAGTACGAAATAAAAAAACCTTAAAGATGGAATAGAAGACCTATGAAGCCATCCAGAATCTAGTTTCTTTCTTCTTTCTTATTTTTCTTCTCATGTTGATACCTCATGGTTGCAAAATGACTGCTGTGGATCCAGTTGTCCTATACTCACTCCCATGAGCATCCTGAACAGATAGGAGTAAGGTAAGGGGGAAAATGTATCTATCTTCTCTGTTATCTGCCCTTCATTATGGAAATTAATGGCTCCCTTTTAATTGGCTGAAACAGCTGGTAATGGGAGAAGGAGGCAGGTTTCTTCCCTGTTTAATATGCCTGCCTATTTGCATCAGTGCAAACCTGAAGCTCTTTTCCTTGATGCCTTCAAGCCACTTGTCCATTTTGTGATGGTTAGCTGTCAAACGCTAGAAAATGTCATATGGATTCCTTTTGACAAGATTTGCAGCCTCTGTGAGTAGAAGTCCCCTTGTGCCCTCAGGCTGACTCTTGTGCTACACATGTCGAGGGACCATCTGATGGGAGCTTGCCAGTGTCACTCTGTGCATTGAATACCAGGGAGGTTTATCTCTTTTCTCACCTATGGAAAGAGATATCTATTCTTCCAAAAATTGTTTTTTGAAGCCGGTGGGGATAGACATCCCATTTTGGGGCTTCTTAGGGTAAACAACTTATTTCATAGTTCACACACAAAAAATTTGTAAATGTCTTTTTACTATTGACCTTTAGTGGGTTAACTCCTGGAGTGCCACAGACCCTTCCCATAGCACACAGCCCTCATCTCTACTTGCTTGCTAATATCATCAATTAGACTCTTCCACAAAATAACTAAAACGGAAATGAACTCATTTCTCTCCTCCAAAGCTTTCTGAGAGCTACCAGAAGAAATGACTCTTGTGCAATGTGAAATAATGTTGTCATCCAAATGTACAATCTTTAGACAAGTATATAGAGACAATATATATAAAACCATGCGCCTTGTCTTGACTAAAGCAAACTAATCCAGTAAGATAAGAGATCAAGGATTTTAGATTAACTTTCTTTTGGGTTGAAGTATTTGTATTTAAATGCTAACTGACGTTTTTTCTTGTTGTGTCTCAGTCTGTTATTAAAGTAAAACTTTAGGAAGTAAATATAATATATTGGATGGGAGAGGCTAATGTGAGGCAGTTTTGGGATGTTTTCTCAGCCTCAAGGGACTTCCTTCTTGAGTGTCCAGAAAGCCAGAAATAAGACCTTAGGCCTCAAGGTGAAAGCTGAATTTCTGTTTCCTAGAGGTGAATGATAGTTGGTTTGCTCTTTCCTTTAGACCTTGAGGATATTATATTCCTTCTCTATGTGAACATTCTGGACCATTCTTTTTTTTTTTTTCTTTTTAAGCATTAGACTTAACACGACTTAAATCTTAGAAAATATGTCAATGCATTTCAGCGCCTGGGCACACAATTAATCTTCATCTATCTCTGGTAATATAAACACACCTGTGGGATGTTTTCCATTGAATACATGAACAGAAAACTCATAATAAATCTCAGACTGATAGCTTTATCATGACTGACAGTGCTGCTGGAGGCTCCTTCTTTATGAGTATAATTTGGGAGTATATAAAAGCAGGAGATTGATTTCTACAGAACCTTGCCTTTTCTTTAGTATTTATTCCAAACTGTGTGGCTCTTCCTCTTTTTAATTAAAAAAAAAAACCCACAAAAGGCATTTCCTCTATTTAATTTATATAACTAAATGTACACATGCACACACTCACACTCACACACATGCATTATTATTTAATGCCTGGAAGACACAAAATGCCAAATGAGAATTGTGTATGTGATTTCCTCCTGCAGGTCTCGGGCAAGAGTGTCCTCTTTAGAACGTGCTCCTTTGGTGAGAAAAGAGAGAATAATTGGATCCCTTAACTAGAATGGGTGCTCCTAGGAAATCCAAGTAGTAGATTTACTGTCACTATTAGAGTTAAATTATACTTACTGTTATTAGAGTGTTAATCAAATCTCTTAAATCAAATACTCACATTTTGTGGTAGAGCCTTTTAAGTCCTTCTGGCATGTTCTGGAGCCATGCCTTGGAGTCAGGGATGAGGGTTGGGAAATTATCACATGTGGGAAGGCTAAGTGGAAGAAGCTCAAGCCCCACACCCTCTCTTCGATTCCAACACCTTTGCTTTTATCTGTTTCATACTTTGGTGCTCTAGGCATGATGTCTAAAACCATACTAGTCAAATTAGTTTATACTGGTCTATGGTATAGAAAGAGTAAATAAAACTTTCAGAGAACCAGAGAATACTTCTTTTACACTTTAAAGATCTTGAAATAAAGATCACACATAATTAAAGTTTTTGGTTAATCAACTGTATAGAAATTCTCTTTGTTACATGTCATTGTGTGCTGAGGGGTTAAGACTACCTTTAACCAACTGGTTTGAAAAATAGGATTGAATATTTGTCAGATGCTATTCAGCAAACATTCTGAAATACGACAAAGCAATAGACAATGGAAGTTTATTACCTACATTGACAGAACAGTTGTTAAAATCCTAGATTTGACAACTTACAGTCTGTGCAGGTTGGTAAAATTTTAGGCCAGATTCTAATATTGCACAAGCTGAACATAAATCTGCAGAAATACGTAGCTCTAATGCTACGAATTTAACTGGGTTTGGTCTTATGTTCAAAGGACATATAAGGAAAACAATAAAGCAATCATTTTAATTTTATTTTAGGATATGTGTCTGTTAGTTTGCAAAAGTGTCAGGAATTGGGAGGAGGTAATTCCGTATGTGCAAATAACTTCTGATTGTATTGTTTTATAGCCAGATAATGGTAGCTGTGCAATGTTTAGATAGAAAATTTTCCTCTAAACGAGTATGTGCTCAGTTTTTTGAAATGTGTAACTTTCGAGTGCACTTGACAATAATTTGTATTCTTTGTGTGGTGGATGTAGGGCTCCACATACTTTTAATAGATAAATTGTGTTCAAAATGATATTCAAATATTTGATGTATCAGCATTTACAATGATATGCTACAATCTCCAATGTTTATAAGTTTTCCAACTTTAATTCCTCCTTGCAGTACTCTCAATAATTTATTTGTAAGTTTTATAGTTTCTTTGTCAGAATACAAATTCGGGGTTCTCCTATCTTCCTAGTGAATTATTCCTTTTCTTATTGTGATAGTTAATTTTTATATTCAACTTGACTGGACCATGGTGCCCAGATATTAGGTCAAACATTATGTTTACGTGGAGGTAACTTTGGATGAGATTAACCTTAAAGTCAGTGGACTTCCAGTAAAGCAGATTCTCCTGCATAATGTGGTAGGTAGGCATCATCCAAGCAGTCAAAGGCCTTGAAGAACAAAGACTGATCTTCCCTGAGTGAGAAGGAATTCTGCCAACAGACTGCCTTTGGACTCTGTGATGGTTTATTTTGTGTGTTAAGTTGACTGAATCACAAGGTGCCCAGATATTTGATCAAACATTATTTGAGGAATTTCCATGAGGACTTTTTTTGTATAACAGTAATACTTCAATTAGTAGATTGAGTAAAGCATATTTTAGCTTTCCACAGTATAGATGAGCCTCCTCTTATCAGTTCAAATAGAACAGAAGACTGAACCTTCCCTGAGTAAAAGAGAATGCTTCTGACTGATGGGATCTTCGAACTGGGACTGCGACTCCTAGTTCTATAGCAGTTTTCAGATTTCAGACTCAAGCTGAGACATTGGCTGTACAGACACTGGTTTTGCCAACCTCCATAATCATTGAGACAATTTCTTACAATAAATCTTTTCAAAACACAGACACAGACACAGACAGACACACAGACACAGACAGACAGACAGATACACACACACGCGCGCACACACACACACACACACACCCTGTTGGTACTGTTTCTTTGGAGAACGCTGACTAATATAGACTTGAGCTGCAACTCTTCTCTGAAGAATTTGAACTTCGCAAGCCTCCACAATCACAAGGGCCTATTTCTCCAAACAAATCTTTTTCTCTTTCTATATACACCCACACTGTTGGGTTCATTTCCCTTGAGAACCCTGATTAATATAATTATGATGTTGTGCCCTATTTATTCCTAATAATAAGTTTTGCCCTAATGTCAGTTTTGCCTGATATTAATGGTGCTGCACCAGCTTTGCCTTTGGTACTTTGTTTCCTCCATCCTTTCAGTCAATCTTTTTGTGTTATATTAAATAATGTTTCCATACAGCTCTTAAAGCAGGATTGTGCTAATTATCCAGTCTGAAAATCTGAGTCTTTTAACATGAATTTAGTCTACTTACATTCATATATGTTAAATTTATATACATATATGAATTTATACACACACATAATTTAATACCTTCACAGCAACATTTACAGATGAGAAAACAGTGGTTGAGAAGGATTAAATAACTTGACTGAGGCTGTGTAATTAATAAGGACCTTTCCAGAGGCCATATTCTTAACCTTATTATGCTAATTCTCAAGTTGAATATTATATTTCTAATTCTTTAATGATTAGCATTATATTTATACAAAGTTTCTTGACTTAATGAAGTCCAATCACTATCTATGCATTCTTTCTAAACAGTAGAAGGGTCTTTAAAAAAGCATTTTTTAACTAATCTTTTCTTCCCGCAGGTTATTGTTTTTACTTATTTTATACCTTTCTCACCACCACCTTACAAAATTATTATTTTTTACAGTAAGTGCTTAGAGATGCTCATTTTTTTTTACTTATCATTTCTTCTTGCATCCTATTTCTTCTTTTTGAGTTCAGTTTACTTCTTCCTGAGGTATGTACTTCCATCCTGGTAGTAAGTTCTAATGAGTGTCTGTAAATGGCAAAATCTTTTGTTGGTTGTCTACAAATGACCTTATTTTTGCCCCAATTCTCATGATTATTTGAAAGGATATAGATTTTTGTATTATCATTTCCTATCAGTAATTTAAATGTATTATTTAATTGTTTTGGCAGGTAATATCCTGATTAAAAATTTCCTCTCAGCAACTCTATTTGTTATATAGGTAATCTTTCCAGAAGGCCTATTTGATGGCTATGATGCTTAATCTTTTTTTCTAGCTTTATTGAGGTATAATTGGCAAATAAAAATCTACATATACCTAAAACATACAACATGAGATTTTGATATACATATGCCTTGGGTAATGATTTTCATAATCAAACTAATTAACATACCTAAGACTTCACATATTCCACATGTTATATGTGGTGACAACTGTTAGTATCTACTCTCTTAGAAAATTTTCAGTATACTATATACCATACATTATTACTAACTATAGCCGCCATGATGTACATTAAGTTCTTATGACTTATTTTCTTTATAAGGAAAAGTTTGTACATTTTGACCAATATCTCTTCATTTTCCCAACACTTCATCCCCTAGCAAGCACCATTCTATCCTCTGTTTCTCTAAGTTCAACTTTTTTTGAGATTCCACATGTTAAGTGTTATCATTCAATATTTCATCTTTCTGTTTCTGGTTTATTTCATTTAGTATAATGTCCCCCAGGTCCATCCATGTTGCTGCAAATGTCAAGATTTCTTTCTTTTTAAGGATGAATAATATTCCATTTTGTGTGTGTATGTGTGTGTGTGTGTGTATGTTCCATTGTATGTGTATATGTCTATGTATGTTTATGTGTATTCAGCCTTTTTAAAGGCTAAGTAATATTCCATTGTGTGTGTGTGCGTGTATGTGTATATAAATTTCTTTTTTCCTTCATCTTTTCACAAATGCTTACATTATTTTCATATCTTGGCTACTATGAATAATACTGTAATAAATATGGGAATGCAGATATCTCTTGGAGATAATAACTTTATGTTCTTCAAAATTTATAGCAGTAGCAACTTGACCACTAGACAATCTAGGCATGTAACAAAATTGCACATGTACCCCATAAATAAAAAATACAAATAAAAATTATGAATTCTAAAAAGTAAAATTACTGGATCACATGGTAGTTCTATTTTTAGTTTTTTTTTTTTAGAAACCTCCATATTGTATTCCATAATGGCTGTACCAATTTACATTTGCATTATTCCCTTTTTCCACATTCTTATCAACACTTGTTATCTCTTGTTTCTTGATATAGGTTTCTAACAAATGTGAGATATTTTATTTTGATTTTGATTTGCATTTCTCTCATGTTTAGTAGTATTTAATGCCTTTTTATATACATGTTGGTAATTTATATATCTTCTTTGGAGACCTGTCTATTGAGTTGCTTTGCCTATTTTTTAATTAGATTATTTTATTGTTATTGGGTTGCATGACTTTCTTGTATATTTTGAATATTAACCCTTATCGAATATATGGCTTACAAATATTTTCTCCCATTCTGTAGTTTGTCTTTTTATTTTGTTGATTGTTTCTTTGCTGTATAGATGCATTATAGTTTGATATAGTCTCACTTGCTTATTTTTATTTTGTTGCCTGTGCTTCTGTTAGTATACCAAAAATCATACCAAGGTGAATGTCTAGGAGGTTATTTTCTATGCTTGCTTCTAAAAGTTTTACGGTTTCAGGTCTTTCATTTGTTTTTAATACATTTTGAGCTATTTTTTGGAATATGATGTAAGCTACGGATCATGTGTGTGTCCAATTTTCCCAATATCATTTATGTAAGAGATTATCCAATCTTCATTGTGTATTACTGGCTCTATTCTTGCCAGTTTTGTCAAAGATTAGTTGAATGTATATATGTGGGTTTATTTCTGAACTGTCTTTATTCTGTTCCATCCATCTAAGAGTACATTTTTATATAAGAGAACCGTAACCATACTGTTTTGATTGCTGTAGCTTTTTAATGTTTGAAATCAGGAATTGTAATACCTCCAGTTTTGTTCTTTCTTAAGAGTGTTCCAATCTCTAGGTTCTTCTGTTGTTTTATACAGGTTTTTAGATTGATTTTTCTATTTCAGTAAAAAATCCCACTGGAATTTTGGTAGAGATTTTGTTGACTCTACAGATTGTTTTAGATCATATAGATATTTTAACAATATTAACTTTTCCAGTCCATGAATATGGTATATCTTTTCATTTATTTATGTCCTTTACAATTTCCTTCCTCCATGACTTATAGTTTCCAGTGTACAGACCTTTACCTCCTTGGTTAAATTTATTCCCAAGTGTTTTATTATTCCTGATGCTATTATAAATGGGATTGTTTTCATAATTTTGTTTTCATATAGTTTATTGCAAGTACATGGAAATGCACCTGATTTTTGTATGGTAATTTTGTATCTTGCAACTGTACTGAATTTATTAGTTTGTAAAGTTTTTTTTTTTTTTTTTGATGATGTCTTTAGGATTTCCTACATATATATTCCACAAATTGAGAAAATTTTACTTTTTTCTGATGGTGATTTCTTTCTTTTCTTTTTTAATGCATAATTGCTTTGGCTGACTTCCAGCACTATGTTGAATAGAAATGGAAAGAAGCAACATCCTTGTCTTGTTCCTGATCTTAGAAAAAAGCTTTCAGTTTTTTTACTGTTGACTGTGATGTTAGCTCTGAGTTTGTCTTCTGTGGCTTTTGTTATTTTGAGGAATATTTATTCTATACCTAATTTGTTCAGATTACTTATTATGACATGATGTTGGACTTTGTTAAATGCTTTTTCTGCATCTATTGAGATGATCCTCTAATTTTTATTCTTGATACTTTTAATGTAATTTATCAAATTTATTGAATTGTATATGTTGAATGATCCTTACTTCCCTGAGATAAATCCTATTTGATAACATTAAATAATCTTTTAAACGTGCTGTTGAATTCAGTATTCTGATATTTTGTGGAAGATTTTGCATCTATGTTCATCAGGCATACCAACCTGTAATTTTCTTTTCCTATAGTGTCCTTGTCTGACATTGACACCAGTGTAATGCTAGCTTCATCAACTATATTTGAAATATAATTACAAATTACACCAGTGTAATGCTGGCCTTATCAACTATATTTGATTCTTCCACTTTAATTTTTGGGAAGAGTTTGAGAGGCATTAGTGTAAATTATTTATCAATGTTTGCTAGAATTCACCACGGAAGCCATCTGGTCCTGGGCTTTTTGTTGAGAGGTTTTTGATAACTGATTCAATCTCTTTACTCACAATTGGTTTGTTCATATTTTCTCTTTCTTCCTGATTCATTCTTGGTAAGAGGTATGTTTTTAAGAACATATTTATTTCTTCTAGATTATCCAATTTGTTGGCATATAATTGTTTATAGTAGTCTCCTATAATCTTTTGTATTTCTGTGGTTTAAGTTGTAATGTGTCCTTTTTCATGTATACCTCTATTTATTTGAATCAATTTTCTTAAATGTGTTAAGACTTGTTTTGTGGCCCAACAAATAATCTATCCTGGTGGTATGGTCTGAATGTTTGTGTCTTCTCCCCCAAGATTCATATGTGAAAGCTTAACCCCCAAACTGATGTTGTGAAGAAGTAGAGCCTTTGGGAGATTATAAGGTCATGAGAGCTCCACTCTCATGGAAATGATTAGTGCTGTAACAAAAGAGCCTTGAGGGAGCTTGTTTCTCCCTCCTACCATGTGAGGCCATATAGAAGGTCTTGTCTATGAGGAGCAGGTCCTCACCAGAAAAAAAATCTGCTGGTGCCTTGATCTCAGACTTCTCAGCCTCTAGAACTGTGAGAACAACTTCCTGTCATTTATAAAATACTCAGTCTAAGATATTTTTGTATAGAATCCTGAATGAAGTAAGAGATCTGGATAATTTTCTGTGTGCATTTGAGAATAATATGTATTCTGTTGCTGTTGGATAGAAAGTTTCACACATGTATATTAGGTCATTTGGCATAAAGAGTAGTTCATGTTCACTCTTTCCGTATTGACTTTTTTTGTCTGGATATTCTATTCATTTTGAAAGTGGGGTATTGAAGTCTCCTACTATTATTGTATTGCTATCTATTCATTCTCTTAATGCTGTTTATATTTGGTTTATATATTCATGTGTTCTGATATTGAGTACGTATGTATTTACAATTGTTATATCTTCTTAATGAATTGAGCTCTTTATAATTATGTAATAATTTGCTTTGTCTTTTGTTACCGCTCTGGACTTAAAGCCTATTTTGCCTGATGTATGTATAGCAACTCCTTTTCTATTTTGATTTCCATTTGCATAAAATATCTTTTTCATCCATTTACTTTTCTATTATTGTTCTTGAAGCTTAAGTTAGTCTCTTGTAGGCAAAATGGAGTCCTTGGGTTTTGGTTTTGTTTATTTTCCAATTCATTCAGCCACTCTATGTCCTGTGATTAGAGACTTTAATCTATTTATAGTTAATGTAATTGTTGCTGTGTAGGACTTACTATTGGCATTTTGCTAATTGTTCTCTGATTTTTTTAGTTATTTGTTTCTTTATTTATCTTTTGCTGTCTTCCTTTGTTAATAGATTTTTTATGGTAGTATTCTTTGATTCTTTTCTCTATTTTGTGTGTATCCACTATAGGTTTTTGCTTTTTGATTACCATGAGACTTACAAGAAGCATATTATATTCACAAGTGTCTTTTAAGCAGAGAGCGACTTAACTTCACTTACATATCACAATCTGCACTTTTACTTGTCCTCCTCTCTACATTTTACATTTTGAAATATTGTGTCTACAGTAACAAAATACTTGTAACCTTTGAAGTACAGTTAAAAGTAAATTACACAGCACCATTGCAATGTTAGAGCATATTGAATATTACTATATATTTACCTTTACTTATCTTTCACTATTACCTTAACAAGTGAATTTTATATGTATAAACATTATATATATTATTTATAGATATAAATTGTCTATATAAAACATATTATTATACTATGTATTATTCATGGAATATATATACATACATTCATGCTATTAATTAACATCCTTTTCTTTCAGCATGAAGAACTCTCCTTAGCATTTCTTCTAAGGCAGGTCTAGTGAAAGATGAACAACCTCATCTTTCATTTTTCTGGGAAAGTCTTTCATTTCTTCTTCATTTCCAAAGGACTACTTGGCTGAATAAAGTATTCTTGACTGGCAGTTTTAATCTTACAGCACTTTAAGTATATCATCTCACTCTCTCCTGGCCTGCAAGATGATTCCTAAGAAATTTGTTGATTGCCTTATAGTTGTTCCTTTATATGTGTGTGTGACATGTTGCTTTTCTCTTGCTGCTTTAAAATTATCTCTTTGTCTTTTTCGCCAATTTAATTACAATATACCCCAATAAAGTCCTCTTTGGATTGAATCTGTTTGGGGACTTTTGAGATTTATGACTCTGGGTATCCACATTGCTCCTAAAACTTGTGAAATTTTCAGCTATTATTACTTTAAATATACTTTTTGATCTTTTTTTCTTTTATTTCTGGAACCCCCATATGTATATTTGTTCGCTTAGTGGTGGTGTCCTGTAAGTCTGGTAGGCTTTCTTCCCTATTTTTTATCCTTTTTATTCTCCTCTGACTTAATAATTTCAAAAGATCTCTCTTCAAGTTTGCAGATTCTTTTTCGTAATCAAGTATACTGTTAAAGCTATCTATTACATTTTCTATTTTGTTCATTGCATTCTTCAGCTACAGAATTTCTGTTTGGATTTTTTTGAAGATTTCTTTCTCTTCATTGAACTTTTGATTTTGTACATTTATTCCTTTCCTGTGTTATTGAGCTGTCTATCTGCCTAGGGTAAAGTACTATGATGCTCTGATCCTGGAGGGCAGGGCTCAGTGGAGACTTTGGAACCTGAGGCAAGGGCACAGTGCAGCAATAGCTCCTGCCCCAGAGAAGGGGAAACACTGGTGGCTCCTTATCTAGGGGGAGCATTGCATTATGGATTCCAGGCAACTCTGTCTGCTGGGATCAGCATGATGAAGACAATGGGTGTCCTTGTTGTCTAGAGCTGCAAGTGTCCATGGCAGAGAGAAGAATTGCTGAGGCCCCTCTGCTCTCCTCTTCCCTGCAGGGAGAAATCTCTCTGTGGAGGATCCCTCTTGGTTTTGAGCTGGTCTGGAATGGGGGATGGGGTGATGGAGGTAAAATACTTCCCAATTTTTCTGAGTGTCCATCCTTTCTTCCTATGATCCACAGGGTTTCTGTTGCTCCTCATGGAAGTCCAGAGATTCCCTAGAGTGATTTCCATTTTTATGTAGTTGTTTATTTATCGTTTTTGTGAGGGAAGAAGCATTAGGGCCTTATATTCCGTCATCTTGCTGATTTCATGCCTCTTTTTTTTCTTGGCTAATCAATTTTTAAGAGTAGATACAGAGAGATTGCCAAGATAACAGAGTTTTTCTTCCTTGATTGTTAACATCTTAAATTAACTATGGCACATTATTAAACTAGAAACCAATGTTGGTACATTCATATTAACAAAACCCCACACTTTGGGTTTCACTAGTGTTTTTCCCCCCTAATTTCTTTTCTTTTCTTTTTTTTTCCTGTTCAGGATTCCATCCAAAACACCCTGTTACTTTTAATCATTATGTGTCTTTAGGCTCTTCTTTGCTGTGACATTTTCTCATATTTTCTTTGTTTTTGACAACCTTGATAGTTTTGAGTACTGGTGAGGTATTGTGTAGCCTGTCCCTCAATTGTAATTTGTTTTATGTTTTTCTCATGATAAGATTGGGAAGGTGAAATGGCATTTTCACCCCATAATATCAAGAGAACATGCTATCAACATCACTTCTTGTTGACGATGTTAATGTTGATCCTTTGGCCAAGGTAGTGCCTGTCAAGATTTTATTTACTGTAAAGTTGATTTTCCCATTTGTCATACTACTCTTGGGCAGCAAATCGCTAAGTGCAGCCTACAGTCAAAGGCCAGGTTGTGGGGGGGGGAAATAAAGCTCCTGCCTATTTTAAAAATATCATTGTATTTTTTATTATGGTGTCCATTCTTGTAAAATTTCTATAACCATCTTAAACCTAACCATCGTCTTACATTTGCTCATAGGACTATATTATGTCTGTTTATTGAGGGGTCCTAATGTTCCTGTAAATTAAATGTGCTTCATTTCCTCTTGTGGTTTGTCATTCATTTATCGTTCAAAGACGTTTGTTTCGTGATCATCCTGTATACATCCAGGTTTTTGTTTTGGTTTAGTTTGGCTTTTTGCTCATGGTGGACCCCTAAGTGTTTCAATGGTCCTGGCCCAACATTTATATTAATTCCTTGGTTCTGAGTTCCCTCTATGGATTCTCAAAGCCAAACATCACATCTGAGAGCTTTGATTTCTCCCAGATGGCTTTTCCTGTCCATTTGAGAATCTGGCCAGATGGCACACTTCCTGCTGCTTCCCAGTGCCAGAAGATGAAGTTTCACTCATACCCACCTCACCCACGTGGCTCCCTCTGAGGTTCTGGGCTATGCACTGAAGAAAGAAGCCCCAGTCCTGCCCAGCTTAGGTTGAGGCAGCATCCCCTGTGAAATCACAGGCCTGGTGTTGTGTGGAGTCTTCTCTGCTTTCCACAGAGCCTTTGGTTCTTCTCTTAATTTCTGAAACCTGCAGATTTTCCTATCTTTCAAACGCAGCCGAGTTTCAAAGGATTCTATTTTACCCACTATTTTTATTTGTTTGGAGCTAATCTACCATTTTACCAAAGTTTCCTTTAATTCTTTCAGTAACACATTTATTATATTGATATGGCATATTCATTAAAGGAAAGGGAAATTTTGATCAAGGAATGCTATTCACACTCAGGGTTGCTGTCAGTCTTCTGAATAGTCATGTTTATAATTTTAAAAATCTCTGTAGTGGTTCTTCAGGGTAAATGTAACCTTAACTTTTGAAATTAATTGTTGAATATTTTTTGAAGATCTACTATGTGTAAGGAATTTTGTGATAAGTCAATGATTAAGATGTAGTCCTTACTTAAGGAGTTAAACTTTAAACAAGGAGAACTATTTTGAAAAGTTGAATGTTACAAGTGACATAAAATAGTTACAAAAATGCTACAAAAGGCCATAGAAGGATGAGCCAATTTCCAGCCAGAAAGACCTTGAAAGTACCATGCAGGAAGATGTTGAGTTGGGCTTAACAAACAGGTGTCATTTGGAGATGTGACAATTGCTTGTTGGCAGGTGTCAGATTATACCTGGATTCAAATAGCAGGGAATGAGAACATTAAACTACCTGGAATTGTGAACACACAGGGAACCAAATAAAAGCTACTCAATGCATGGTGCAAGGATGGGTTGTCAGTTTGTTCAAAGAGTGAAGTGTTTAAAGTGATTTCTGTAAATGGAATGTGAAGGTTTTGCAGAAAGGCAATTGTTAAGGACAAGGTAGTTTTGATTAGAGAAAACTTTTCGACAATTAAAACAATAAATCAAAAATAAATACACAAACCCAGTTGACAACAGTGTCACCCAGCCCAGGTCCTCACCCTTGGCAAAGAGTTCCCATCAATAGAGTGAAAGCACCCAGAGGAGGGGCTGCTCCCTGCTGAGAGGGGTCTGAGCTGCACACCAGAAGTGTCTGTCCACAGAGAGCAGGAAAGAAAGAAGGCCAGGAAGCAAGAGCCTGGGTGCCTGTCGTTTCACTTCCACTGCATAGTCTCTAGGGAGAAAGCACCGCAGTGCGCTAAACCAAACATTTAAAAACATAGTAACTTACTAATAGCAATAACTAATATTCATAAACATGCATGTGGCCCTCTTTGTCTTCAAAGCACTTTATGAACATTAGCTAATAAATTAACAGTAGCTTCTCTCTGATACTAATCTTCAGTCTGAACACAGAGACCCCTGGGGACATCAGTGGGGATGCTGGCCTACATCTGAGGTGCCTGTGGTCATCAGAGGCAGGGCCTGGGCCTCCTGGCATCCAGGTGGCACACCGTCCAATTCCAATAGCTCTGCTTCCTATGGCAAATCTCAGAAAAATACCTGTGTATTTTTTTCCTCTCTTCTTTGTTCTTTAAAAAATGTTCTCTTATGACTTTTGGGTAGAGAAAACCAGACTCATTTTCCCTCTGGGATTCTATTTGTTCTTTCTGTGTTATTGTTTCTGATATAAGCAAAGAAACCAACAAGGCTCCAATGTATTTCTCTGTGACTCCTTTTATTTACTGTTGAAGGAGAGGCTTAATTAGACTGCAGAATTTCCTCTAGGACTCTGTGTCCATGGGGCATGAACCAGAAGCTGTACAGACCGCCATGTCTGGGGAGGGACTCAATCCCCTAGAGGGATGTCGAATTGACCAGGAGCAGCAAGAGGCCTTTGGATGTGTCTGCTTGAGGATGCAGAATGTACATGGATCCCTTGGCCCCAGGTGCATCTGGGGTGCATGGGGACATGAGTCTCCCCTGGGAGTGTATCTCTGGTCCCTTTGGGATTCCCTGGGTTTCACAGTGCCTGGTGCAGGGTGCTGCTCAGGAACATTTGGATTTCCCCGGGTGCTTGAGAATGTTTGCATTTATTTTGCAATGATCTTAGAGCAGAGTGCTGAAATAAGATCCTCAAAAATAATCTCACCACTCTGCTCAGTCACTTTAAGGCTTTAGAAGCTGCCTTTTGGCGAGTCACAGTGGAGCTGCTGTGGCAGTTCCTGCCCTGCCCCTTGATAGGCTTCTAGTTCTGGTAGGCATCGCTGGTCTGTCATGCAGGGAAGGGAATGGAGCCCTGAGCCGTGCAGCCACACCTGGACTGATGCTTAAGGCTGATCACATACTGAGCATTGCTGTGACAAAGCTGTGTCCCCACTCCATCCCTATCAGTCTCCCCATCAGTCATTAGTAAGTGGTCGTGTTAGACAAGCCCTTTGGGCATTTTTCCAATGCAAAGCTGCTTAGCATTAAAATTGCAGGATATTCTTTGGCTTCTCTACAAGCCTTTATCCAACCCATTTGAAGACCTACCTTGAATTGTGGCAGATTCTCCAGATAGATGTAGCTTTGACTTTTTATCTCTATAAGGTATCAGGAACAACTGTGCCATTTAGCGTAAATTTTTTCTATTTTAAGTAGGTCTCATGGAAATATATTAAATAAATAAAATGAAATAATTTTATTTATTTATTTACAATTAAAGAGTAGAAATGCTTTTTTTTTTTTTGAGATGGGGTCTCACTCTGTTGCCCAGACTGAGGTACAGTTGTGCAATCATGGCTCATGGCTCACTGTAGCCCTGACCTCCTAGGACTTAGGTAATCCTTCCACCTCAGCCTCCAGAGTAGCTGGGACACAGGCACATGCCACCATACCCTGCTAATTGTTATATCTTTTGTATAGATAGGGTTTCACCATGTTGCCCAGTCTAGTCTTGAACTTCTGAGCTCAAGCAATCTGCCCACCTTGGCTTCCCAAAGTGCTAGGATTACAGGCATGAGCCACTATGCCCAGCTTGCATTTTATTATTGTTCTAACATTGATATTTTTACTGTCTAATATAAGCAATCTTGTCTTCTAGTTTAATTTACATTTCAGAGGAAAAAGTACCTGAAGAATTAAATATATGCAATCCTCAAATTTGAAAGATAAGCATTTTAGAGATTTGAAATGTGAATTGGTGATTTGAATCTAATTCGCAATTTTTTTCCCTTAAGAGGAATGGAGGATGTCCACTGACAATCCTCTGCCCATTAGAGGCAGCAAGCCAGAGAGGAGGAGCTCGGGTAGGTGCTTCCTCCCCAGCCCACCCAGACACTGTGTGTGTGTGTGGGTTTTTTTTTGAACTATCTTTTCTGATTTGTGTCTCATAAATACGTTAGTTACTGAGATACTGACCATTTCTTTGGAAGAAAATGCACATCTCGTAATGGAAACAGTCTAGCATAAAACCAAAGGTCAAAATCATTGTGACTGATTGTTTCAGAATAAAGTGCAAGTCCCTTAAAGAGAAATGGAAGTTGACAGGAGGAATAAGAGAACACAAGGCATCTCGGGGCTCATTTGCTCGTCTTCTGCACTGACACGGTCTTGCAGTTACGTCTGCCACATTGTAAGGTGCACTCACTGCTCATCACCAGGGAAAGCCACCACGGAAGGCAAGCATTTGCAAGTCCATGTTCCATTTGGAATAAGTCCCACATGGAGGCAGGTTGTAGGGCCTGGGTCTATTATACCTGGACCACCCAGGAAGACTGAAGGTGTGGAGTTGTATGCAAATGTTTCACTTCATTCTGCTTTGATTTACATCGGCTTAAACATAGAAAGAAGAGGCATGAAATCCAACTGAAACTTGCATGATGTTTCAAGAAGAAAAATTATTGTTTCCAGGAACATAGAATAAACCCTCATTTGGTTTCTTATTTTTTTCCTAATAAAACTCATGTAAAAATTTTCCAGAACAGACCGAAAAAATATAGACTAAATATAAAAACTTTCGAAAGTTAAGGAACGCAAAAATGTGTGCCCTCTGAATGAATGTTTTAATCACATTACATTTCTTTTTAATATCTTTCCATAGGAAACTCCACATGTATTCAGAAACATACTTCAATTTAGTTATGCAGAACATGAGCCAAAAATTCTATTGTCTAGTTTTCCAGTTGGTTTGCCATTTACATCAACCCTATAACATTAGTAATTTACACACACACACACACAAACACACACACACACAAAACATGTAAATATATGTCTGGATGTAATATATATGCATCTACACACACACAAATATACGTAAACATTTATAGTACATATCTGCAGATTCATATATATGTATATGTTTGTAATATTTCCATGTCAATTTCAACTTCTATATAAAATTATCTATCTGTCTTAGCTCCTAATTCTATTTTAGGTATTTTGAATACAGAGAAAGATGCTTCAGATGCTTGTAATTTTTCGTGGTGCCTAGAATAATGATGTACTAATTTTGCAGTTACCAATTTGAGACTCACTCCATAACTCTAAAATGGTAGTTGGCTAATAGGTTTATGAGACACTTAAAATGGCAGTTGGTTAGTAGATTAATGAGATTTAAAAAAAAATACAAGGATGAAAATGAGTAAGACTGTATCGAAAATGAGTAAGACTGTATCAAAAATGTTAGATGTGCTAATTTGATTTTATCTGAAAAAGACAGAGAATCACTGAGGGATGGAAGAGAAGTGAAGCTCTACAGTGCTCTCAGCAAGTTATATCCCACAGACCAAGTAGTTTTCAGACAGTGACGACACCCACCCTCATCCGTTAGCCACAGAGTAGGAAAAGTGAATCAGATAAAACTTTCTACTTCACTAAGACCAGTCAAATGTACATAGGAACCAGACTCCCAGAAACGTGTTTTGGAGATTGATGCACAAAATAATAAATACCCAATTTTCAATTAAGACCAATGAGCCTCACAAATTTTTTATTTTTGAGAGCCATAGAAAGATGAAAACACCCAACTTAAATTTGGAAAGTGGACATTTTTTGCCCAACTAACATTTGGGTGTAATGAGAAAGTGGTTCCATAATGGACATGTTCAATTCTTAATATGGATAAATGTTCACATTTATTTTAACATTAAGACACTATATTAGTTTAGAGGTTTCAGGATTTAAAATCATGTTTTCTTGGCAGTCCCTTAGTGCTCATATCCATGGAACACTTATGGCGTTCCTGTCTTGGTGGAGTATAGCTCCGGAAAAGTGAGGTGAGAGAATAGAAGTGACGGCCACTGTGTGGAAATCTTGAAGTGGAGAGTTCAGAGATGGCAAAATTATCAAGGACAATGAATCCAGGGTATGACCATGGGGGTTTGCCGCAGAGAAAGGGGAAAGCAAGGGTAATGGGGGATGAGGAAGTTTAAAAAACTAAGAAACCCAGATATTACAAGGACTATCTGTCTACATGGATATTGAGATGACTCAGAATAGTGACAAAAGTAGGGATGTAGAAGACAAACCCCAAATTATCAATGATTGTGAAGCAAAGCCATGAGCAACCAAGTGGTAGAGAGTTGTTTTGGGCTGCGAACAACCAAAACTATGAATTCATCAAAGAATAAATATATCTGGCCAATAAATGGTCAATAAAGATAAATGGCCAGGAAATAAATATAAATGACCCTTTTGGTAATCAATAATACATAAGACATTTTAAAAGTTGATAATATATAGTGTTGACAATTGCTGTAATTTGAATGTGTCTCCCAAAAAGCATGTGTTGGAACTTAATCCCGAATGTAACAGTGGCAGAAGGTGGGACCTAAAGGGAGGTGTTGAGGTTATGAGGGCTCCACCTTCATGGATATATTAGTGCTGATTTTAAAAGGATTTGAGGTTGTGAGCTCTACGGCTCTCACGAGTGCTTACTGCCCTGCCCTGCCACCTTCTGCCATGGGTTGACACAGCAAGAAGGCGCTCACAAAATGCAGCCACTTGGTCTTGGACTTCCCAACCTCTAGAACCACGAGCCAAATAAGTTTATTTCCTTTATAAATTACTCAGTCTCATGTATTCTGTTACAGCAGCAGAAACTGGACTAAGCGCAAGAAAATTCAGCATTTCTAAACCCTTCTGGTGGGATTATAAATTGACACAATTTTTACTAGAACACAATTTGGAAAAGCATTTTAAAAATTGAATTTTGGTTATGATTTGACATAACTATTCTACCTGTATGAATAATATTATTTAAAAAATCACATACGTGATGACATAAGAAAAGAGTGAATATTACAGTGTATTGTTAAGTGGGACGGAAATATTATCACATAACATACATTTTGTAAGAAAATACATGTTTTCTTGAAGAAAAAAATGAAATATAATGTTAGATAAATGTGAAATCTTTGGTCATAAGATTTTGGGTGAATTTTGTTTTCTTTCTTTAGCTTGTTTTTACTTAGACAAACTATTTGTGTTAAGTATTATTTCCATTGTATAGACAAGAGAACATAGGCCAAGAGATAACTAATGTTGCAAGAAAAAACGGCTAATAACTTGTGAAGGTGTGCTTTAAACTCACAAAATTTTATTTTCCCCAAAGAGAAACAAGGTTTATGTTCACATATCATATATTATGTTAAGTGACAAGAACCGATTATCATAAATACCCCTCCAAAAAAGACAAAAGATGTGACAGTTAAAAGATTAGACCACCATTAATTATAGTCATTAGTTTCAAGAAAAGAAGTCTAGGTGCCTCTTTCAGGGAAGCACTGTAAATAAATAAGGTGTTTCTTAGTTTGGTGATATGGGAAGTTGTAGAAGAGCTGACAAACGGGATAATTGTCATGCAAATTTAGCAAACTGAGTAGAACATCTGTAAGCAGTGTGATATTTAAAATTGTTGATAGCTTATCCTCAAGATAGTCATTGTAAGGTATGATGCTGAAGTCACAGACCTGGGTAAGAAGAAAGGTTTCCCCTGGGTTGTGGTTTTTCCTGTGTACTCACCACCACCCTTTGTTAATGTTCTTTCTGGCTCCCATGTGTCTTTTGCCAATTATGTTGTGTTGCTGACTTCTTATTTACCTTAAAGTAAGGGAATCTCTAATTTAAATCGTTTATGAATGACTGCTATCAGCACTGGCACCATATAAACTTAGATACCTCGAGCTAGCTCCTCTCAAGGCTAGGCCAGGGCACCCTGCAGGGCAGGGTTATCGCCTCTTTTCATCAAAAGCCTTGGTCTTCTCTTCTCATTTCGCCCTTCAGTTGCACTGTTATGTTGTTATCTCTGAGAATTTGAAAACCATCCAGCTTATGTGATACAACTAATCATTTCTAATGCATTATTGGGAAAGTTTGGAGGCAGGAATTAGCAAACTACGGTCAATAGGCCAAATGCAGCCTACGTATTTTCAATTGCTTGTTTTGTGTTCTAAATATAGCAACATTGAATAGTTGGCCCACAGAACTAAATATATTTATTATTTGATGCTCTGCAGAAAAAGTTTGGCAGCACCAGTTCTAGAGAACTATTCTAAAGCTGCATTAGAGAGCTTAAAAAATATAAGTTCCTCCTCTTTCCCAAACTAGAGTATACTCTGGGTGGTGATGATGATGATGATGATGATGATGATGATGATGATTTTTTTTTTAAGAAAATGTCTAGGTGTTCTTTTAGGGTAATATTGTCATGTAATAGGGTAGTAACTGTTTCTTAAAGACAGTTCAAGTTCCCAAGTTGGTACTCTGAAGACGTAACTGTTCTTTTCTATTTAGAAATGGGGGAGTACCTCCAGAGTTCATTCCTT
>CAUYLG010013371.1:0-17085 GCA_963573385.1 Cacajao melanocephalus
ATCTGATCAAAACTGAGGCATAAAAAAGAAATATTCAGTGCCCCGTATACAAAAATTAACTCACGAAGGATTAAAGACTTAAATGTAAAATTCAAAAACAGAAAAACCCTAGAAGAAAACCTAGGCAATACCATTCAAGACGTACGCATAGGCGAAGACTTCATGACTAAAGCACAAAAAGCAATGACAATAAAAGCCAAAATAGACAAATGGGATATTAAAGGGCTAATATCCAGAATCTACAAAGAACTAAAACAGATTTATAAGAAAAAAACAAACAAACCCATTCAAAAGTGGGTGAAGGATATGAACAGACACTTTTCAAAAGAAGACATTTATGAGGCCAAAAAACATATGAAAAAAATGCTCATCATCACTGGTCATTAGAGAAATGAATATCAAAATTACATTGAGATACCAACTCACTCCAGTTAGAATGGCGATCATTAAAAAATCTGGAGACAACAGATGTTGAAGAGGATGCAGAGAAATAGGAACACTTTTACACTGTTGGTGGGAGTGTAAATAAGTTCAACCACTGTGGAAGACAGTGTGGTGATTCCTCAAGGATCCAGAAGTAGAAATTCCATTTGACCCAGAAATCCCATTACTGGGTATATGCCCAAAGGATTATAAATTGTTCTATTATAAAGACACATGCACATGTATGTTCACTGCAGCACTGTTTACAATAGCAAAGACTTGGAACTAACTCAAATGCCCATCAATGATAGACTGGATAAAGAAAATGTGGCACGTATACACCATGGAATACCATGAAGCCATAAAAAAGGATGAGTTCATGTCCTTTGCAGGGACATGGATAAAGCTGGAAACCATCATTCTCAGCAAACTGACACAAGAACAGAAAACCAAACACTGCATGAGTTCTCACTGATAAGTGGGTGTTGAAAAATGAGAAAACATGGACACAGGGAGGGAAACATCACACACTGGGGCCTGTTGGGGGGGTGGGAGAGCTAGGGGAGGGATAGCAGGGGGTGGGGGAATTGGGGATAGATAACATAAGGAGAAATACCTAATGTAGATGACGGGGGATGGATGCAGCAAACCACCACGGCATGTGTATACCTATGTAACAATCCTGCATGATCTGCACATGTACCCCAGAACTTAAGGTATAATAAAAAAGAAAAAAAAATAGGGAGAAAAAAAAGAAAGTGTTAATCAAGTCCTAGGTTAAAATGCTGAGAAAATCTATATGGGTAGCTTTTTGAAAAAAAGAAAGAAAGAAAAAGAAAAAGAACAGAAAGAAAAAAAAGTGCTGAGAAAAATTGACCCAGGTAAGGTCTGATGATATTACTGCATATAGAAAGAGTTGTCAGAATAAGATGAAAATAGAGGATATAAAATCTTGTAAAATGCATTTAAAGCTATTTTTATGAGGAAAAAAATGGTATCTTTGACTGCATGTTATAAAAAGAATCGAAAGAAATAATCTGAGCATACAGTTCACAATGCCCTAAAAAGTTAAAAGGTGAAAACAAATTAAGCTTAAAGATAAGAGTAAGAAATATAAAAAAGAAGAGATTAATGAAATAAATAACTATACAATAAAGAGAATTAAAAATTGGTTATTTGAAATAAATAAAATTAATAATTTATAGTAAGACAAAGTAAAAAGAGAAAATACAAAATTTCAATAACAGAAATTTTAAAAAGGGGACATATTAGAGCTATTACAGATCCTAAACAAATAAGAGGGTATTATGAATAAATTTGTGCAGTAAAATTAAGGGGAAATTGGTATATACATAAATTTCTCTTTAGTACAAGAAAAATGAAATAACAAAGTAGGTAAAGCAATTGCAGAGGAGGGGTATTCACCATTCACTCTGTCAGTATTGTTCTAGGTACTAGGCATACAAAAATTAAAACAGAAGAAAAAAAGTCAGAAAGAAAAAAGAAAACTCCTATGTCATGGAGTTAAATTCTATTGTATAAGATCATTTTAAGTTATTTCAAATTTTACTTGATAAATTTATGCAAAATAGTGTCTCATCTGGTTTTCCATTTATTTTGTATCTGTGCTTAAGTATTTTTTTAAAAAATTATCTGCATATGATTTCTCCTGCATACTCTTGAAAGAATAGCTAAAACATCTGTTTTGCTAGTGTCTTCTAAGTAATCAGCAGATGGTTCTATTTATTATCATTATGATTTGTCTCATTCTACTTAAGTTTGTTTTGTTGTTCTTTAGTCTGACTTCTTAGTAATACCTAACTGATAAATACCATTCACTAGTTATAATCTCATAAAAAAAGAAATCATTACAAAAAATGATCAAAGAGTTGCTTACTTGAAAATCTAAAAACACATTCATAGATCAAGTTTGTATCAAATAAGTATGCAAAACTGAGGTTAGAACCTACCTAGAAGGCCATAAAAGGAGAAACAACTTATACCAAAACATACGAGCCAAAGCAGTACTCATTAAAAAAGAAATATAGCATTGAAAACAAAGCTGTCATATAAACACAATGATGTTCAAAAGAATTAACACTCATCCAAAGAAATTTAAAAAGGAATAAGCCAAAATAATCCAGGTAATGAAATTAAATCAAGATAGCTAACACTGATATATATTATATATCGTTAATTAAAATGTGAGCAAAGGTTATTCTTGAAAATGTAAAATAATAAGGTTGTTTTGGAAACCAACCTAACAATACTAGAAACATTAAAAACAGATTTGTACTTCAACTCAACCATCTCACTATGGAGTATTTATCCATGGTATCCACTGTGGAAAAAAAAAATTGAAAAAGTGTGTGCATATGTGTATGTATGTGTAAAATTAAATTCTATTTTGTTTAGTACTCTATCAGGGATCAAAGATTTCTCTTGTATTTTTCTGCTACTCAAATATAAAGACTCTTGTCCTCGAATTGTTTTATTACCATGACTGATTGCTAAAACAGAAATATAATTTTATATGAAAATTCATAAAATCTGTTTTAGATACTTTCAGTCATAAAACATGTCTAGTAGTGGAGACAGTATGAATTCATAATTGTACTTGTTGTTAGTTACTTCTAAATTTACTAAATTTGAAATGCACTTGCTAATTTTTTGTCTATTTTAAATATAAGCCTCTGGTTATTAAAAAGTAAACAAAAACTGGGGGGTGATTTCCAGAATTTTAACCAAAAGCATAATCTGTTATCTCATGGCAACAGCTGTTTACATACTTTAACTTGAATAATGAGCTTTCAACAATTTCAAAATTTAAACACAATCCAGACAAATATTGATATTTCCACACTCAGGACAAGTAATCATGATGTAGTGTAAAATTCATGTGAAAATCTCATAATCACTATCAACCACCAACACTAACAACAATTAACCAAGGATAACAAGTCAAATCAAATAAGTATAAATTGTACTCTATAGTGACTATTAAAAATTCAGCATTTCAGAACACTAATCTTCAATCCTTTATCAAAGGCACTTTTGACTTTAAAAAATATGGTAAAACACACATATATTATACAATTTACCATCTTCATTATTTTTAAAGTCACTCTGCAATTTCTTTTTAATATCATTGACTTGCACATTTATAATTCTCACTCTGTCCCAAACAAGGGAACCTATTACATTTTGTAAACCTCCACAGGTCATGAATTTTGCACGTCAAAGAGGATCTTGTGTTATTGAAGGCTTAAGAGGACAGTAGTGTGTGAGACAAAGTCCCGGACTAGCATTCGGAAAAAAATGAGTTTTGGTTCAGTTGTTTGACTACATTTAGTAATTTGACTCTTGAGTCTTATCTTTATTATTTTTGAAAAGATGTTATCTTTTCTTTAAGGTCTTTTCCACTAACTGGTGGCAGAGAAAGGTGTTTGAATTCCCAGGACCATCTTCTTTGATGACAATGTTTCTTCCAGCCCTAGATTTTCTAAATGTGATTTAAAAACACAAAACTTTAAAAGTTACTATCATAACCATTTTTAAGTGTACAGTTCAGTCATTTAAAGTATATTCACATTGTTGTGCAACCAATCTCCAGAACCTTTTTAGCTTGCAAGAATGAAACTCTATACCCACTGAAATAGCAACCCCCCATATATATGTGGTAATTATATAGATATGTATAATTACTTAGTAATATCTGTTATAGCCCATATACATTCTTTGTGAAAAGATGTTATCTTTTCTTGATATATCAATGAAAGATATATATATATTTCTCCAGTTTTTTTCTTTTTCTCTGGCAAACTGACTGATCAAAACCATGTTTTGTTCATCCATCCATCAATGTTCACTTGGGCAGCCTCCACCTTTTGGCTGTTGTGAATAATGCTGCTATGAACATGAGTATGCAAATATCTCTTTGAGACTTTGCTTTCAACTCTTTTAGATATATACCCAGTGGTATAATTGCTGAAACATATAGGAATGCTATTTTTAATATTTCTATATTGCTATACTATCTTTCATAGTGGCTACTATGAAAATTCACACCAAAAATTCACAAGAATTTCAATTTCTTCCACATTTTCACAAATATTTGTTTTTTGTTTTTTTAATGATTGCCATCCTAATGGTTGTGAGGTGATATTACACTGTGGTTTTGATTTGTATTTTCCTAATAATTAGTGATTAATTATGACATTTTAAAAAATCTTTAAAATTTTTCTTTAAATATAATACAAATGCTACTTTATCTATAATGTAAAATAAAACGGTAGACTTTTTTACATGTAGAAATACATTTATTGACTAAAAAATATGTGCAAATATTTCTCCATAAAATAGCATGTTAAAAAAGTTTCTTTGATAATAATTCAATGTGTGTATGTTGGTTTGAGATAAAGGATAATTTGATTTAAATTTGCATTTCTGTAGGATTTAAAATATGGAAGTTTTACTGAATAAAAGGTTAGAAATATAAAAACTTTGGAATGATTACAAATATGATAAAAATATGGAACACTTCACGAATTTGTGTGTCATCCTTGCATAGAGGCCATGGTAATCTTCTCTGTATCCTTCCGATTTTAGTATATGTGCTGCCAAAGCAAGCACAAAGCTATAGACTTTATAGACAAAAACAAGTTCTTGTTCATTGATCAGTAAATCTTCTCAAATATGCTGATTCATGGGCAAATATATTAGTGAGGTAAAGTTAGAAGTACAAGGTTGCTGAGTTGACCAGAGGATTTAGTTGGATTAACTTCATAGTTATCGTAAACCAAACTATCCTGATAAACCTACATCTTCCACAAGGATATGGTGAAATATTCTGTCAATCTGATTTTTGTTTACTAAGCCACTTTTACTGATCAATCCCCACTCTGACTGAAACATTATCTTCTATTTGGATTTGTTATTCTTGTTTCATGAACTATTCTACTTTTTAAGGTGATTTTGCATAGATATAATCTCTTATAACTAGTTTTATAAAATAAAACATACAACTTAAGTGCAATGTACAAACCAGATGAATTCTTGTTTCAAAAAAATGCATATTAAAACCACATGTATTTCAAATTTCTTCTGTATCAAAATAAACTCATGCTAACTTGTGATAATATGTCTGAACAAGATCCAGTTTGAGGCACTAAGAAGGAGAAGACATCAGTTTGAAAAGAGCTCAGTCAGAGCAACATGAACTTTATAAATTGAAGCAAGAACAAACATTAAATTTATGGTGAAGCCTGGGTGGAAGAATGGTGAAATCACTGATGCTTTGGAAGAATGGTGAAATCATTGATGACATCTTATAAAAAGTTTATGGGGACAATGCCTCATATGATTTGGCTGTGTCCCCAATCAAATCTCATGTTGAACTGTAGTTCTCATAATCCCCACATGTCATGATAAGGACCCTGTGGGTGGTAATGGAATCATGGGGGCAGTTAATTCCACATTGTTCTCATGAGTGTGAGTTCTTATGAGATCTGACAGTTTTATAAGGGGTGTTGCCCCTTCTTTGCTCTGCCCTTCTCCTCGCTGTCACCATGTGAAGAAGGACATGTTTTCTTCCCCTTCCACTATGATTGTAAGTTTCCTGAGGCCTCCTCACCCATGCTGAACTGTGAGTCAATTAAACCTGTTTCCTTTATAAATAACCTAGTCCTGGGTATGTCTTTATTAGTAGCATGAGAACAGTAAATTGGTGCTACAGAGAGTGGGATACTGCTGTAAAGATACCCAAAAATGCAGAAGTGAATTTGGAACTGGGTAACAAGCAGAGGTTGGAACAGTTTGGAGGGCTTGGAAGAAGACAGGAAGATGTGGGAATGTTTGCAACTTTCTAGAGACTTGGAGGGCTCAGAAGACAGGAAGATGTGAGAAACTTTGGAACTTCCTAGAGACTTGTTGAATGGCTTTGACCAACATACTGATAGTGATATGGACAAAGAAATCCAGGATAACATGGTCTCAGATGGAGATGGGGAACCTGTTGGAAACCAAAATAAAGATGACTCTTGCTATGTTTTAGCATACTGATCTCATGCTGCTAATAAAGACATAACCAGGAGTGGGTTATTTATAAGGAAAGAGGTTTAATCAACTCACAGTTCAGCAGGGCTGAGGAGGCCTCAGGATCATGGAGGCAGAAAACTAACAGATGTTCAGAACTTGAACTCAGCACTTGACCTAATGGACCTAATAAATATCTACAGAACACTCCACCTCAAAACAACAAAATATACATTATTCTCATCTGAACATCCACGTACTGTAAAATTTACCACATGATTGGACATAAAATACTAATTTTTAAAAAACTAAAACCATACCATGCACACTCTCAGACCACAGTATACTACTACTAATAGTATTGATTTCTATACCATACAATTATATTTGCATTCAAACAAATGTAAAACTATACAATTATATGGAAATTAAACAACCTGCTTGTGAATGACTTCTGGGTAAATAATAAAATTAAGGCGTAAATCAAGAAATTCTTTGAAACTAATGATAACAAATATACAACATATTAGAATATCTGGGACACAGCTAACACATTGTAGGAGGGAAGTTTATAACACGAAATATATACACCTAAAAGTTTATAAGATCTCAAATTAATAACCCAACATTACAACTAAAGGAACTGGAAAAACAAGAGGAAATCAACACCTAAGCTAGCAGAAGACAAGAAATAATCAAAATCAAAGCTAAACTGAAGGAAATTGGGATGTGAAAAAAAAACATACAAAAGGCCAATGCATCCACAAATTTGTTCTTTGAAAGAATTAATGAGAAAGATAGACTGTTAGCTAGACTAATAAAGAAAAAAGAGAAAATCCAAAGGAACACAAACAGAAATGACAAAGCATATGTTACCACTGACCCCAAAGAAATACAAAAACCCCTCAGAGTGTACCATGAATACCTCTATGCACACAAACTGGAAAACCTAGAAGAAATCAATGAACTTCTGGAAGTATACCACCTCCCAAGATTGAACCAGGACGAATGAAACCCTGAACAGACCAATAACAAATTCTGAAATTGAATCAGTAATAAGTCTACCAATCAGGAAAGCCCTGGACTAAACAGATTTATGGCCAAATATTATCAGATGTACAAAGAAGAGCTAGAACCATACCTACTGAAAGTCTTCCAAAAGTTTGAGGAGGAAAGACTCCTCTATAACTCATTCTGTGAGGTCAGAATCATACTGTCACAAAATCTGGCAGAGACACAATGAAAAAAGAAAACTTCAAGCAATAGAAACTAAATGGAAAAGAGAAAACTTGATGAACATAGATGCAAACATCTTCAACAAGATACTAGCAATCCATATCCAGCAGCACATCAAAAAGCTAATCCACCACAATCAAGTAGGCTTTATCCCTGGGATGTAATATGGCTTCCACATATGCAAATCAGTAAATATGATTAATGATATAAAAATAACTAGAAACAAAAACCACACAATTATCTCAATAGGTAGAGAAAAGTTTTTGATAAAATTCAACATTCCTTCATGTTAAAAATTCTCAATAAACTAGGTACTGAAGGAATATACCTCAAATAATAAGGGCCATCTGTAACAACCCCACAGCCAATATTATACTGAATGAATAAAACCTGGAAGCATTCTCCTTAAAAATCAGAACAAGACAAAGATATCTTCTGTCACCACTCCTATTTGATATAGTGCTGAAAGTCCTGGCCAGAACAATCAGGCAAGAGAAAAAAAAATAAAAGGCATCTAAATAAGAAGAGAGGAAATCAAACTATCCCTATTTTAGACGATATGATTCTGTACATAGAAAAATCCACAGATTCTGTGCAAAAGCTCTTAGATATGATAAACCACTTCCATGAAGTTTCAGGATACAAAATCGATGTACAAAAATCAGTTGCATTCCTATATACCAACAACATCTAAGCTGAGAGCAAAATCAAGAATGCATTCCAATTCACTATAGCCACAAAAAGAAAAAAGTACCTAGGAATACAGCTAACTAGGAAGGAGAAAAAAATCTCTACAATGAGAAATACAAACCACTGCACAAAAAATCAAAGATGATACAAACAAATGGAAAAACATTCCATGCTCATGAATAGGAAGAATCAATATTTTTTAAATGGCCATACTGACCAAAGCAACTGCAGATTCAGTGATATTCCTATCAAATGAACAACGAAATTATTCACAGAATTCAAAAAAAATTATTTTAAAATTCATATGGAACCAAACAAAAAGCCTGAATAGCCAAGGCAATCCTAAGCAAAAAGAACAAAGTAGGAGGCATCACATTACCTGGCTTCAAACTATACTACAAGGCTACAGTAACCAAAACAGCATGGTACTTGTGCAAAAACAGACACATAGACTAATGAAACAGAATAGAGAGGCCAGAAATAATGTCCCACACTTACAATCATCTGATTTTTTGACAGTCAACAAAAACAATCAATGGAGAAAAGGCCTCTCTAGTCAATGAATGGTGCTGGGATAATTGATTAGCTATATATAGAATATTGAAACTGGAAACCTTCCTTGCACTATAGCCCAAAATCAACTCAAGATGGATTAAATACTTAAATGTACAACCTAAAATTATAAAAACCCTGTACGATAAGAGACACATAGCCAATAGGCATATTTTTAAAATGCTCCCCATCAGTATACCGTCGAGAAATGCACCTCAAAACCACAATGAGATACCCTCTCATACTAGTCAGAATGGCTATCATCAAAAAGTAAAAAAAATAACAGATGCTAATGAAATTGTGGGGAAAAAGAGAACACTTATACACTGCTGGTGGGAAAATAAATTAGTTCAGCAACTGTGGAAAACAGTTTAGTAATTTCTCAAAGAACTCAAAGCAGAATTATCATTCTACCCAGCAATTCTATTATTCAATATATACCCAAAGAAATATAAATCATTCTACCATAAAGAGACATGCACATGCATGTTCATCACAGCACTATTCATAATAACAAAGACATGGGGTCCACCTAAATGCCTATCAGCTATAGACTGGATAAAGAAAATATGATGCATATACACCATGAAATACTACACAGCCATAAAAAAGAATAAGATGATATCCTTTGTAGCAATATGGATAGAACTAGAGACCATTATCCTAAGCCAACTAGCACAGGAACAGAAAGCCAAATACCACATGTTCTTACTTATAAATGGGAGCTAAAAACTGAGTAGTACTTGAGGGTAAAGGGAGGGAGGTGGGTGAAGCCAAAAAACTACCTATTGGGTACTTATTCCCTGGGTAGCAAAATAATCTGTAAGTCAAACCCCTGTGACATGCAATTTACCTATATTAACAAACCTGCACATTTACCCATGAACCTGAAATGAAAGTTAATGAAAAGTCTAGGTCATGTACAAAATGTGGGCCTTATATATATATGAGAGGGGCATTCCATAGTGGGAGATGAGCTCTGACTCATTATGTGGAATAATTGCCAAAGCAGAGGACAAGAATTGAGTATTTTAAATAATAATAAAAAAAGTCATTACCTTGTTTTATAGGCACTTCAAATTCATCATGAACCTGATTTGAACTTCTCATCTTTCTCTCAAATCCTTGTGTTCTCCTAGGCAGTATAGAAGCATTAAATTTATACTTTTGTGCACCACTCCCAGTTACATTCCAAGTGTATCTTCAATCTTTCTACACCACTCCAGATCCACTACTATCATTTGAATTCAACATTTTTTTTTTACCTAGAATATCCCTAAATGGTCTCTCATTCATTATGACAGCTTTATTGAGACAGAGTTTACATGAAATACTATTTAATCTTTTCAAGGAACAATTCAATGATTTTTGGTATTGTTACACAGTTATGCAACCATCATAACAGTCCATTTTAGAACATGCTCATCACCCCCAAAAAGAAACTTTTTGTCCATTAACAATCATTCCTCATTTCTCCCAATGCCCCTAGTTCTAAGTAACCACTGATCCACTTTCTGTCTCAGTAGAGTTACCTATTACAGACATTTTGAATCATTGGTATCATACAGTATGGGTCTTTGGGGACTTGCTTCTTTCACTTGGCTTAATGTTTTAAATGTTCGTGCATGTTGCAGCATCTATCATTACTTCATTCATTTTCATTGCTAAATAACATTATGCCATATGAATCGACCATATTTAATTTATCCAATTATCAGTTAATGGGCATTTGGGTTGTTTCTACTTTTTGATATTATGAATAATACTGCTATGAATATTCAGGTGTAAGTTTTTGTGTGGACATATGTTCCAATTCTCCTGGAGTGTAAATCCTAGGTCATGTGCTAACTGCATGTATAAGATTTTATGAATTGCTAAACTGTTTTCCAAAGTGGCTGCTCCATTTTACACTTCTACCAGCAGTGCATGAGTGTTCAAAATTTATCCACATCTTCACTGACAGTTGCAATTTGCTAATCTCTTGTTATTATAGCCATCCTAACAGGTATAAAAGTAGCATCTCATTGTTTTGGTTCACATTTATATATGACTGATGACATTGTATATCTTCTGTGTGTTTATTGGTCAACTGCAGATTTTGTTTGGATAACGTGTAAGCAAATCCTTGTCCCATTTTTAAATTGGTTTGTTTGTCTTTATATTATTGAGTTTAGGTGTTCTTTATATATTCTACAAACAAGTCTCTTATCAGATTTATAATTTGCACAAATTTTGTCCCAAACTGTAGGTTGTCTTTTCACACTTTTGATAGTGTCCTTTGAAGCATATTTTTAAATAAAGCCCAATTTATGTTTTTATTTGTTTTGTCACTTATGTTTTTGTCATGATATCTAAGAAACTATTGTCTAACCCAAGGTCACAAAGTGATGCCTATGTTATCCTCAAAGAGTTTCATAGTTTTAGCTCTTAAATTTAGGGCTTTGCTCCATTTTGAGTCAATTTTTTGGATGGCATGACGTAGAAATCCAGATTCATTCTTTTGCATGAATGCTAACATTACCACTATTCATTGCAAAGACTTTCCTTTCCCCATGGAATTGTCCTGGAACACTGGCCAAGACATCAACTGAATGTACATATATATTTGTTTATAGAATTTCAGCCCTAGTCAATTGATTTATGTCTATTCTTATGCCTGTATGTCTAGATTATTGTAGCTTTGCAGGACGTTTTAAAATAAGCATACATAAGGTCTCTAATTTTGTTCTTCTTTTTTAAGATCATTCTGGCTATTCTGGGTCCCTTGCATTTATGTAAACATTTTAGGATCAGCTTGTCTATTTCTAGAAAGATAAACAAAGCACCAGTTGAGATTTTGATAGGGGAGTGTATTGATTTATCTTTGGAGACTATAGTAATCTTCCCTTATCTGTATTAGGGCTGCCATAATAAATAACCAAAAACTGAGAGACTTAAAACCACAATTTGTTCTCTCACAGTCCTAAATGAGAGAAGTCTGAAATCAAGGTGTAAATAGGGCCATACTTTCACTGGTAGTTTCTAAATGATTCATGAGAATGGAGTTCCTGGACTTGCAGCTGCACAACTCCAATCTCTGCCTCCATTGTCACATGGCAATCGTGTGTGTGTGTGTGTGTTCATGTGGTGTTCCCCTCTTTATGTGTGTATGTATCCATGTCTCTTCTACTCTTATTTATAAGGACACCAGTTATAGTGAATTAAGGGCTCATCCTCCTTCAGCAGGATCTCATGTTAACTTACATTTTAATTATATTTTCGAAGACCCTAGTTCCATATATGGTCACATGCACAGGTTCCAGAAATTAGAAGTTCAATATATCATTTTTGGCATTCACATATCAACCCTCAATACTTCCCATCATATTGGATTTTTAAGTTAATAATATATAGAAATAAAATTAATTTTCCATCATGATCTTCAATCCTGCATCCTTATTGAATATATATAATAGTTCCAATGTTTTTTAGTGGATTTCTTTCTGGTTTTCTATGTACAAGATCATGTGATCTGCTAATATAGTTTTACTTCCTCCTTTCTTATTTATGTGCTTTATTGTATTTTCTTTCCTAATTGTCCTGAATAGGACCTCTAGTACAATGTGGAATAGAAGTGACAAGAATATATATTCTTGTCTTGATCCTGATGTTAGGGGGAAGATTTCAGTCTTTCATCATTGGGTCTGATGTCGGCTGGATTTTGTAAATGCTCATTATGATACTGAGTCAGTTCCTGTCTATTCCTAGTTTTTTGACTGTTTTTTTTTTCAAGGAGATAGGGCCTTTAAGGAGGTAATCAAGGTTAAATGAAGACATAAGGGTGAGGCTGTAAACCCATAGTACTGGTGTCCTTCTAAGAGGAAGAGACAGTAGAAATTCTCTGTCTCTCTCAGTCAGTCTCTCTCTCTGTGCACACACAGAGGAAAAGCCATGTGAGAATACAGTGAAAAGGTGGCCAACTACAAGTCAGGAGGAGAGCATTCACCAGAAACTGAATTTGTTGGTACCTTGATCATGGACTTTTAGCTTTCAGAACTGTGAGAAAATAAATGTCTGTTTTTTAAGCTAATCAGTCTGTGGTATTTTGTCATGTCAGCCCAAGTGAATTAAAACATATGGTGTATTGCATTAGTTAACGCTTAGATTTTAAACCATCTTTGCATTCCTGTAATAAATGCCACTTGGTCGTTGCAATTGATTTTTTTAAATATGTTGCTGGATTCAGTTGGCTGGTATGTTATGAGAATTTTGTACCTATATTTATATGGGTAGCTTGATATTTAGTTTTCTTTCTTGTAATTTCTTTGTGTGGGTTTGGTATCAGAGTAGTACTAACCTCATAGAATAATTTGGAATGTGTTCATTCATCTTTTATTTTTTGGAAGAGTTTGTGAAGGATTGCTGTTAATTCTTTAAAGGTTTGGAACAATTCACTCATGAAGGATCTGGAATTAGAATTTTCTTTGTGGGAAGGATTTTGATTATTTATTCAGTCTCTTGTTGCAGGTCTATTTTGATTTTTTCATTTCTTCTCCAGCCAGTTTTGAGAATTTGTATATTTCTTTAAATTCTGTCCCATTTGATCTAAATTATCTAATTGGTTGATTGCTCACGGTACAGCAGTTCTGCCCTTGTCATTTCACTTTCCACAGTTCCAGTTACCTGCAGTAAATTGGAATCCAAAAATATTAAATAGAAAATACCAGAAATAAACAATTCATAAGTTTTAAATTGTACATCATTCTAAATAGTGTGATAAAATATCTTGTCATCCTGCTTCACCTTTTTTGTTGTTGTTGTTAATAGATACAGGGTCTCACTGGAGTGCAGTAGTGCAATCATAGCTCTGCAATTACTGAAGCCTTGAACAACTGGGCTCAAGTGATCCTCCAACCTTAGCATCCCCAGTAGCTGGGACTACAAACACGCATCATCACACCTAGTTGATCCCGCCTCATCTTGCCCAAGACATAAATCATCTCCTGTGTTGCATACTATACCCACACATTAGTCAATTAGTAGCTGTCTTGGTTATCGGATCATCCTGACATCGAACCATTGATATTGTCATGGCTCAGTGATCTGAGATCACCCAAAGCACATGGTCCTTCTGACATATTATCAGAGGATCAGTTATTAGCCTAACACTATGCCACAATACCCAAGTCATTCACCTAATTTCCTCTCAGTGGGTAGGCATCTTGTCATCCTGCATTATCATGAGAAAAGAAAGGCAAGTGCAGTACAATAAGATATTTTGAGATAAAGAGAGACTATATTTGCATATTTTTGTTAGAGTATATTTCTATAATTATTCTATTTTTATTAGTTATTGTTAGTCTCTTGCTGAGCCTAATTGATAATTGATAAATCTACCACAGGTATGTATGTTAAGGAAAAAATATAGTATATAAAGCTTTCAATATTATCTATGGTCTCAAGCATCCATTTAGGATTTTGACACATATCTCCCACAGATAACTACTACACTTCTTTACATCCTTTTAATTTCAGCAGTAATGTCCTCTGCATTCCTGATGTTATTGACATAATTATTCTCTCTCTCTCTCTCTCTCTCTCTCTGTCTCTCTGTCTCTCTCTTTCTTTTGTTTTATCAGTCTAGTAAAAGGTTCTTCAATTTTATTGGTCTTTTTCAAAGAACCAACTTGTAGGGTGGTGGGAGACCCTGTAAGTCCCGAGGCAGGAGTCGGAAGCCTCAGCCTTGTCTTCTGCTAGCTTTTGAGTTTTTTTTAATCTTGCTCCTCTAGCTCTTTCAATTTTGATGATAGGGTGTCAATTTTAGATCTTTCCTCACTTCTCATGTGGGCATTTATTGCTATAAATTTCTCTCTAGACACTGCTTTAAATGTGTCCCCAACTCAAACACGAGCAGAAGACAAGAAATAACTAAGATCAGAGCAGAACTGAAGGAAATAGAGACATAAAAAATCCCTTCAAAAAATCAATAAATCCAGGAGCTGATTTTTTGAAGAGATCAACAAACTAGATAGACTGCTAGCCAGATTAATAAAAAAGAAAAGAGAGAAGAATCAAAGAGATGCAATAAAAAACGATAAAGGGGATAGCACCACAGATTCCACAGAAATACAAACTATCATCAGATATTACTACAAACAACTCTATGCACATAAACCAGTCAACCTGGAAGAAATGGATAAATTCCTGGACACTTGCACCCTCCCAAGACTAAACCAGGAAGAAACTGAAACCCTGAATAGACCAGTAACAAGGGCTGAAGTTGAGGCAGCAATTAATAGCCTACCAACCAAAAAATGTCCAGGACCAGATGGGTTCACAACCGAATTCTACCAGATGTACAAAGAGGAGCTGGCACCATTCCTTCTGAAACTATTCCAAACAATTCAAAAAGAGGGAATCCTTCCCAAATCATTTTATGAGACCAACATCATCCTGATACCAAAACTCGGCAGAGACTCGACAAAAAAAAAGGAAACTTCAGGCCAACATTCATGATGAACACAGATGCAAAAATCTTCAGTAAAATACTGGCAAACCGATTGCAATAGTACATCAAAAAGTTTATCCATCACGATCAAGTAGGTTTCATCCCGGGGATGCAAGGCTGGTTCAACATATGCAAGTCTATAAACATAACCCACCACATAAACAGAACCAAAGACAAAAAACACATGATTATCTCAATAGATGCAGAGAAGGCCTTCAACAAAATTCAACAATCCTTTATGCTAAAAACTCTCAATAAACTAGATATTGATGGAACATATCTCAAAATAATAAAAGCTATTTACAACAAACCCACAGTCAATATCATACTGAATGGGCAAAAACTGGAAGTATTTCCTTTGAAATCTGGCATTAGGCAAGGATGCCCTCTCTCACCACTTCTATTCAATACAGCATTGGAAGTTCTAGCCAGAGCAATTAGGCAAGAAAAAGAAATAAAGGGTATTCAATTAGGACAAGAGGAAGTCAAATTGTCTCTATTCGCAGATGACATGACTGTATATTTAGAAGACCACATCATCGCAGTCCAAAATCTCCTTAAACTCATAAGCAACTTCAGCAAAGTCTCAGGATACAAAATCAGTCTGCAGAAATCACAAGCATTCCTATACACCAATAACAGAACAACAGAGAGCCAGATCAAGAGTGAACTCCCATTCACAATCACTATAAAGAGAATAAAATACCTATGAATACAACTAACAAAGGATGTAAAGGACCTCTTCAAGGAGAGCTACAAACCACTGCTCAAGGAAATAAGAGAGAACGCAAACTGATGGAAAAACATTCCATGCTCATGGTTAGGAAGAATTAATATTGTGAAAATGGCCACACTGCCCAAAGTAATTTATAGATTCAACGCTATCCCCATCAAGTTACCAATGACCTTCTTCACAGAACTGGAAAAAATCACCTTAAACTTCATATGGAACCAAAAGAGAGCCCGCATAGCCAAGACAATCCTAAGCAAAAAGAATAAAGCTGGAGGCATCACGCTACCTCACTTCAAACATGGTACTGGTACCAAAACAGAGATATAGACAAATGAAATAGAACAGAGGCCTCAGAGGCAACGCCACACATCTACAACCATCTGATCTTTGACAAACCTGACAAAAACAAGCAATGTGGATCCCATGTTTAATAAATTGTGTTGGGAAAACTGTCTAGGCACCTTCAGAGAGCAGAAACTGGACCCCTTCCTGACACTATATATTAAAATTAACTCCAGATGGATTAAAGACTTAAATAAAAGACTGAAAACCATAAAAACCCTAGAAGAAAACCTAGGCAAAACCTTCTATTCAGGACATAGGAATAGGCAAGGACTTCACGACTAAAACACCAAAAGCATTGGCAACAAACGCCAAAATAGACAAATGGGATCTAATGAAACTCCAGAGCTTCTGTACAAAAAAAGAAACAATCAGTAGCGTGAACCAGTAACCAACAGAATGGGGAAAAATTTTTGCAGTCCACCCATCTGACAAAGGGATAATATCCAGAATCTACAAAGAACTAAAACAGATTTACAAGAAAAGAAAGAAACCCATTCAAAAGTGGGCCAAGGAGAAGAAATCACAAGAGGAATCAGAAAATACTTTAAGATAAATGAAAATAAATACGCAACACACCAAAACTTAG
>CAUYLG010013373.1:0-85476 GCA_963573385.1 Cacajao melanocephalus
CAAATCAAGAGCAAACTCCCATTCACAATTGCTACAAAGAGAATAAAATACCTGGGAATACAGCCAACAAAGGATGTAAAGGACCTCTTCAAGGAGAACTACAAACCACTGCTCAAGGAAATAAGGGAGGACACAAACAGATGGAAGAACATTGCATGCTCATGGTTAGGAAGAATCAATATTGTGAAAATGGCCATATTGCCCAAAGTAATTTATAGATTCAATGCTATCCCCATCAAGCTACCTATGACCCTCTTTACAGAACTGGAAAAAACCACCTTAAACTTCATATGGACCCAAAAGAGAGCCCGCATAGCCAAGACAATCGTAAGCAAAAAGAGCAAAGCTAGAGGCATCATGCTACCTGACTTCAAACTATGCTACAAGGCTACAGTAATCAAAACAGGGTGGTACTGGTACCAAAACAGAAATATAGACCAATGGAACAGAACAGAGGCCTTGGAGGCAACACCACACATCTACAACCATCTGATCTTTGACAGACCTCACAAAAACAAGCAATGGGGAAAGGATTCTCTGTTTAATAAATGGCATTGGAATAACTGGCTAGCTATGTGCAGAAATAGAAACTGGACCCATTCCTGACCCCTTACACTAAAATTAACTCCACGTGGATTAGAGACTTAAACATAAGACCTAACACCATAAAAACCCTAGAAGAAAACCTAGGCAAAACCATTCAGGACATAAGCATAGGCAAGGACTTCATGAATAAAACACCAAAAGCATTGGCAACAAAAGCCACAATAGACAAATGGGATCTAATTAAACTCCAGAGCTTCTGTACAGCAAAAGAAACAATCATTAGAGTGAACTGGCAACCAACAGAATGGGAAAAAATTTTTGCAATCTACCCATCTGACAAAGGGCTAGTATCTAGAATCTACAAAGAACAAAAACAGATTTACAAGAAGCAAACAAACCCATTCAAAAGTGGGCAAAGGACATGAACAGACACTTTTCAAAAGAAGACATATGAGGCCAACAAACATGAAAAAATGCTCATCACTGGTCATTAGAGGATTGCAAATCAAAATCACATTGAGATACCATCTCACACCAGTTAGAATGGAGATCATTAAAAAATCTGGAAACAACAGATGCTGGAGAGAATGTGGAGAAATAGGAACACTTTTACACTGTTGGTGGGAGTATAAATTAGTTCAACCATTGTGGAAGACAGTGTGGCGATTTCTCAAGGACCTAGAAATAGAAATTCCATTTGACCGAGCAATCCCATTACTGGGTATATATCCAAAGGATTATAAATCATTCTGTTATAAAGACACATGAACACGTATGTTCATTGCAGCACTGTATACAATAGCAAAGACCTGTAACCAACCCAAATGCCCATCAGTGATAGACTGGACAAGGAAAATGTGGCACATATACACCATGGAATACTATGCAGCCATAAAAAACGATGAGTTCGTGTCTTTTGTAGGGACATGGATGAATCTGGAAACCATCATTCTCAGCAAACTGACACAAAAACAAAAAACCAAACACTCCATGTTCTCGCTCACAGGTGAGTGTTGAACAGTGAGAACACATGGGCACAGGGAGGGGAACATCACACACTGGGGTATATTTGGGGGGTGGGGAGCTTGGGGAGGGACAGTGGGGGGTGGGGAGGTTGAGGAGGGATAACACTGGGAGAAATGCCCAATGTAGGTGACAGGATGATGGAGACAGCAAACCACTGTGGCATGTGTGTACCTATGCAACAATCCTGCATGATCTGCACGTGTACCCCAGAACTTAAGGTAGAATAAAACAAAAATTCTGAAAAGCAAAAAATATATATACAGACTATAATGTCAGTATTTTTTTCACTTTTTAAAAACTGAGATATGATTCATACAGTATAAAATTTACACCTTAAGTGCACAATTCAGTGATTTTTAGTATAGTCACAAAGTTCTGCAATCATCACTTCTATCTAATTTCAGAGTATCACCCC
The DNA here is from genome assembly GCA_963573385.1 of Cacajao melanocephalus. Classification (NCBI taxonomy): domain Eukaryota; kingdom Metazoa; phylum Chordata; class Mammalia; order Primates; family Pitheciidae; genus Cacajao; species Cacajao melanocephalus. Next base: position 1,988 of record CAUYLG010013373.1, read on the forward strand.
TAAAAAATTAGCAGTCCTTATCCATTCTCTCCTTCCAGCCCCTGGCAATCACTAATCTGCTTTCTTTATGGATTTGTATATTCTGGAAATTTCATAATGGATTAATACAACATGTGGCCCTTATATGTCTATTTTCTTTCACTTAGCATAATGTTTTCAAGGTTCATTCATGTTGTAGCATGTATCAATGCTTTATTCCTTTTGTCTTTTTTATTGTGTTGTGACCACATTTTATTTATTTATGATTCAGTTAAACATTTGGATTGTTTCTACTTTTTGGCCATTAGGAACAATACTGCTTGTGAACATGTGTACAAGTTTTGTATGAACATATGTTTTCATTCCTTTTGGGAATACATCTAGGAATAGAATTGCTGGATCATACAGTAACTTTTTTTTAGCTTTTTGAATAGCTACCAAACAGTTTTCCAAAGAGGCTGGATCATTTTATAATCCCACAGCAATGTTTAAGGGTTGCAATTTTTCCATATCTTTGTCAATACTTCATATTTTCTGCTTTTAAAATATAGAAGTGGATTAGGCGCTGTGGCTCATGCCTCTAATCCCAGCATTTTGGGAGGCCCAAGGCAGTGGATCACCTTAGGTCAGGAGTTTGAGACCGGTCTGATCAACATGGTGAAACCTTGTCTTTACTAAAAATACAAAAAAATTAGCTAGGAGTGGTGGTGCATGCCTGTAATCCCAGCTACTTGGGAGGCTGAGACAGGATAATTGCTTGAACCCAGGAGGCGGAGGTTGCAGTGAGCCGAGATTGTGCCATTGCACTCCAGCCTGGGCAATAAGAGCAAAACTATATCTATAGAAGTGGACTGGGAGTAGTGGTTCATGCCTGTAATCCCAGCATTTTGAGAGCCTGAGGTGGGAGGGTCTCTTAAGCCCAATAGTTTGAGATCAGTCTGGGCAACATAGGGAGACCCCACCTCTACAAAAAAAAATTAGCCAGGTGTGGTGACACCCATCAGTAGTCTCAGCTACTTGAGAGGCTAAAGCAAGAGGATAAGGCTTGAGTCTAGGAGGTTGAGGCTGCATTGAGTGGTGATTGTGTTACTGTACTCTAGCAGGGTGACAGAGTGAGACCCTGTCTCAAATAAATAAATAGAAAGGAGAGAAAGGAAGACAGCAAGAAAGGGAAGGAAAGAGAGAGAAAGAGAGGAAAAAAGGATTTTTTTTTTTTTGAGATGGTCTCACTCTGTTGCCTAGGCTGGAGTGCAGTGGCACAATCTCGGCTCACTGCAACCTCTGCCTCCAGAGTTCAAGTGATTGTCCTGCCTCAGCCTCCTGAGTAGCTGAGATTACAGGTGCGTGCCACCACGCCTGGCTAATTTTTTTGTATTTTTGGTAGCCAGGATGGTTATGATCTCCTGACCTCATGATCCACCCGCCTCGGCCTCCCAAAGTGCTGGGATTACAGGCATTAGCCACCATGCCCGGCCATTAACTATCTTTTTATGTGCCTTTTGTATATCTTCCTTGGGGAAATGTCTGTTAAAATCCTTTATTTAAAAAATTGAATCATTTGTAGTTTTATTGTTGATTTTTAGGAATTCTTTATATTTTCTTAATACAAGTCCCTTATCAGATATGTGCTCTGCAAATATTTTCTGCCATTCTGAGTTGCATTACTATGTTCTTGATGGTTGTCCTTTAAAGCATAAAAGTTTTTAATTTTGATTAAGTCCATTTTATCTGCTTTTTTTCTTTTGTCACTAATGCTTTGGTGTCATATCTGAGAAACCACTGCTTCATCTAAGATCAGTAAGATTTATACCTATGTTTTCTTCCAAGAGTTTTAACAATTATTTTAGCCTCTGATCCATGTCGAGTTGACATTTGTATATGGTTTGAGGTATGGGTCCAAATTTATTCTTTTGTATGTGGATCGATACTCAGGTGTCCAAGTACCATATGTTGAAATGACCATTTTCTCCCCCATTGAATCGTCTTGGCACCACCCTTGTTAAAATCAGTTGACCACAAATGTATGGGTTTACTTCTGGACTTTTGATCCTGTTTCATTGATCTGCATATCCTTATGCCAGTACCACACTGTCTTGATTACTGTAGTTTTGTAGTAAGTTTGTAAGTTTTGAAATTGGAAAGTGTGATTCTTCCAACTTTGTTCTTGTTTTTCAGGATAGTTCTGGCTGTTCTGGGTGTTTCTGAATTTTAGAATCAGCTTGTCAGTTCTTCAAGAAAGACCACTAGTATTTTGACAAGGATTGTGTTGACTCTATAGATCAATTTGAGAAGTATTACCATCTTACAAATATTATATTCATCTAAGCCTAGAACATGAGATGTCTTTCCATTTTAGATCTTTTAAAATGTCCTGCAGTGGGGTTTTGTAGTTTTCAGTGTACAAATTTAGTACTTTGTTTAATTTATTCCTAAATGTTTTACTCCTCTTGATGTTATTGTAAGTGGGATTATATTCTTTAATTTTTTGATTGTTCTTTACTAGTGTATAGAAATGCAATAGATTTTTAATGTTGATCTTATATCCTACAACCTTGCCGAACTCATACTAGCTCTTCATTTATTGGTTGTTTCTTTGTGGATTCCTTAGGATTTTCTGTATATGTGATCATGTCATCTGCCAGTAGAGATCTTTACTTTTACTTTTTGTTCCTTTTCCTGGGCTATTTTTTTTTTTTTTGGCTAGAATGTCCAATGACCAAGTTAAATGAGGGCAAGAACTGACTTCCTTGTTTTTTCCCTTGACTTAGTGGGAGCGCTTTCAGGCTTTCATCATTAAATATGTTATCAGCTGTGGGTTTATGTAGAGGTCCTTTGTCGGTTTGAGGAAGTTTCCTTCAGTTTCTGGTTTTTAATGTGTTTTTATCATGAAGGGATTGGATTTTGTCCAATAATTTTTCTGTGTCTATTGAGATAAACATATGTGGGAGTTTTTTGTCCTTTATTCTGTTAGTATGCCATATTTCTTGATTTCATATGTTGAACCAACCTGGTATTCCCACACATCTTCTCTCCTATTGATTACTCCTTTAGTATTCCCTGACTTGATGATTACCACCCTAAACCATTCAAATGTCTAAGCCAGAAATGAAAAGTCATCTCAGACCCCTGTCTTCCCCTTGTCTCCTGCATCCAGTCTGTTAATTTTGTCTTCTTTGTTTACTTTAGAGACAGGATCTGGCTCAGAAGCCCAGGCTGGAATGCAGTAATGCAGACATAGCTCATTGCAGCCTTGAACTCCTGGGTTCAAGCAATCTTCCCACCTCAGCCTCCCAAGTAGCTGGGAACAGAGGGGTGTGCTACCTGCCTGGCTAATTAAAAAAATTTTTTTGTGTACAGACAAGGGCTTGCTGTGTCTCCCAGGCTGATCTTCAACTCCTGGCCTCTCAAAGCACTGGTGTTATAGGCATGAGCCACTACACCCTGCCTTGATTCTGTTTTAATATCCTCCTACTTTTCTCCTTTTAGTTGATTCTCCACCCTAATGCCAGGAGTGATTTTCTTTTTCACCTCAAAGGCAAATCTGATATTCTATATCAACATACAGAAAAAATTATTAAACAGAAATTTATATTTTTCCCTGCCTTCTGCTAATGTACCTAAACCATTACCAACTATTAGGTTTTTGTCTTGTTTTTAAGAGACTCATAGATTATTTTCTGTGAATTATGGGTGACCTTTCTGTTTCTTAAAATGGGATTTATAATTTGAGAATTAGCATTATAGTAGGAGGTGCTATTAAATGCCATGTTTAGACATTAAGATTTGGTCTGACTTTATCCAATAAAAGGAATAGTAAAATGGGAAAGGAGTCTTGAAAACAGGTGAATACTAAATGAGGAAAAGGCTACTGATTTGTTGCTGTGATCCAGTCGATCTCTTGTTAGAGTTCTTTTCTTGAGAAGTATACATACAATATATTACATGGATTATGAAGGGTATAATTAGCTTATCATTAACTGTTTATCAGATAGTCTATGAAGTAGTAACTGTTAGTGTGGATTTTTATAGAAGTTATTTATTTTAAATCCAAATTATCAGCCAGCCATGGTGGCTCACAGCTGTAATCCCAGCACTTTTGGAGGCTGAAGTGAGCGGATAACTTGAGGTCAGGAGTTCGCCTGGTCAACATGAAGAAACCCCATCTCTACTAAAAATACAAAAATTAACCAGGTGTGGTGGCGGGTGCCTATAATCCTGGCTACTTGGGAGGCTGAGACACAAGAATCGCTTGAAACTGGTGAGACGGAGGTTGCAGTGAGCTGAGATCACACTACTGCACTCCAGCCTAGGTGACAGAATGAGACTTCGTCTCATCGAAAATAATAAAAATAAATCCAAATTGTCTAAAATGGATAAAGTCTAATGTTTATACTGGTATATATGTATTACATTTACCGAATACTATAAAATCTGTATAAGCAATTTTTAATAATATTTATTTCCTTATTTTACAGCCTTGCATTGCACCCTGAACGAGTGTTGGTAGCAACAGGACAAGTTGGGAAAGAGCCTTATATTTGTATTTGGGATTCATACACTGTGCAGACCATATCAGTTTTAAAGGATGTTCATACACATGGTATAGCTTGCTTGGCGTTTGACTTAGATGGACAGGTATGTGACAGTTTTTTCATTTTTTTCTAAATTGTATGTTAAGGTATATTATAGCAAATGATTATAAATCTGTAAATATTAAATTGAACAGCATTTGATGAAAACTGTTTGTCCAAAGGTGAAGGTAGATAGGTGGGGTGGGTGGTTGATATATAACAGTGGGGTTTTCATTTAATCATATCAAGAACCTTCTCAATTGAATTAATTACTACCTTGAAAGCCAAAGAGATTTTGATATAGTGGAATATTACCTGGTTATTATAGAAATTTTTCTATATAAGTCTTTTCAAGCTAGGGTATTTTGATAGGACAGATGGATGATATCTTAGGAAAATTAAGTTTCTTAGAAAGCTGTATATATTTTATTATAATTTTTTTATTTTTAGAGACAGCGTCTCACTCTGCTGCCCAGGCTGGAGTGCAGTGACATAATCATAGCTCACTGTGGCCTCAAACTCTTGGGCTCAAGCAATCCTCTTGTCTCAGCCTCCTGAGCAGCTAGGAATACAGGCATATACCATCATGCCTGGCTGATTTTTTGTTGTTGTTGTTGTCTGTCAGAGATGGGATCTGTGTTGTCCAGGCTGGTCTCAAACTTCTGGCCTCAAGCTATCTTCCAGTGTTGTTGACCCCCCAAAGTGCTGGAATTACAGGCATGAGCCACTGCACCCAGCCTATATTTCAATTTCCAGTTACCTTAAAGGTCTGTTAAAATTATATTTTTATTGAATATAATGGAACAATTCCTATGAGTTATTTTTTATATGAAATCAAAGTTCACAACTTAAGGATATAATTATCACACAACTGACTAATCAGTTTCTAAATTATCTACTTCTAGTCAATGATTTTAAAAAGTTAAATAAGCCAAGGGCTTTTTTTTGTGGTGCTTTTATGGAAATTGTTATACCTAAAAATACTTTTAAAGCTACCAGTAAAAAGTTGGATCTTGCAGGTATGTTCATTTATAATCTTTAAAAGTTTTATGTTAAAATGAGACTTTAAAATCATTTTAAATTTTAGAACAGTATTATCTGCTTTTTAATTCATAAAATTAGTTTTATAGATCTCAATTTTATAGAAACAATGTGTTCTATCCCCTTAAACATGATAGCCAGTAGATGTTTTTATATATTACTCTGAGGAATAGCTTCTTTGAGTAGCCTAGGTTAATGTGACTTTCTGGTAATGAGATGAGAGAGTTCCTTGACCCTTTCACAGGACTTGTAACAAGGTGTGGCTCATTTACTTGGCTGCCCAGCTCAAACCCCTTGTGGAAGGGGTAGCACACAGGTAAGAAGTTGCAGAACTTGGGGTGAGTGCCTTTGGCTGCTGGCTTGCCCATAGTAGCATCTAGGGATTATCCACAACCTCTAGAGCCCCAGAGGGTGTGTGTTGCACACAGTGCTCTTTTAGCTTTGCTAACCGTGGGCGGCTTAAGTGCATCCCAAATTCTTGTCCAGCGTCCAGGAAGAACCAGGTCACACAAACAAATTGAAGGGTGGTATATGTGGAGTATTTTATTGAGCAATGCAAGTGGCTCTCAGTGGGATGGGGAACTGGAAAGTGGGTGGAGTGGGAAAATAGTCTTCCCCTGACCATCCCGAGCCAAACTCCTCTTGATGTTCATACACTTCTCTTCTCTCGCTCTCTGTGGTGTTGTTTTGCTCCTCTGCCGGTGAAGTTTGGGTTTTTATGGGTACGGGTGGAGGGTGTGGTGGGCCAGGATGATTTTGGCAAAGGCAACATTTGGGCAGGAAAACAGGAATGCATGTTCTCATTTAGGGCCAGGGGTCCAGGCTTGAGGGTGGAACCCTTGCCAGGGACTCCACCCTCTTCTACCCAGTATTTCCCTGCCTCCTGTCCCTATTAGTAAGAGATGACTTTCTGGTATGGAATCTATAAAGACTTAATTGGAGTCTCTTATTTGGGAAAAAAAAATGTGCTTCTAGGTTTATCACTATATAGCAGTGATTGGCAATTGCAGAGACTTAATTCATGTCCCATTTTTACTATCATTTTTCAAGTCTTTTAATGTTCTGTCAGAATTTCATTTTCTTTTTTAAAGGAAATAATAATATTTACCTATTTCATAGGAGCATAAAATGTTATAAAACAAACCTACAAAGTAATTTTTAAAAAATCACTTAACATTTAAGGTGTTATAAAATTCAAGCCATTTAAATTATAAGCATCTATAACATTAAATATAGATATTTTCTTAACTTTAAATTTGCCCTAAGTGTAACATATTGCCTTGCTGAGAAATTTATTTTATATATCCAAGGAGAAATCATGCCCATAGCTTTTGCTAGTTGAAAGTGTTTAATTTCACTTATTTTGAGCAACTTATAAGAAAAGTCTTGGGTACATGTATTTCATTACCACAGATCTTCATGAGAACATATTACTTAAAATTTTAAGTTCAAAAAACATAATAGCTAAAGGTGTTGAGCATATACTAAGTGCCAGGCATTATGCTAAGCCTACATTATCTCATTGAATCCTCCCAACAACGCTATGGAATAGATGCTATTATTATCTCTATTTTACAGATAAAGAAACAGGTTAAATAATTTACTTCAGGTTACACAGCTAGTAAATGGAGCCAGAGCAGGAACCCAGGTCAGTCATACACCAAACTCATATTTTTTAACAGCAAGTCTCTTCTGCCTCCTAAATGTGTAACTTAGGAGGTGGTTATGTCTATTTCAGAAGAAGTTCATCAATTTTAAGTACAATTAAAGCTAAAATATAAGAAACTACTACCAACTGAAGATTGAGAGTATGAAATTTGTTAATGAAAAACTTCTTTAACTTGAAAAATATATTTGAGAGAACATAACTATTTGCTTTTGTCTATAAACTGTTTATGAGATACCAAATAGAAAATAATGTATAAATTTTGCGTTTTCTACTAGATTATACACTCCAAGTGATCATTTAAGGTTTATACAATGAATAAGTTTCCTATTTGGTAGAAATGCTCTTCTTTTTCCAGAAGCTTTCTTCTTCTTCTTCTTTTTTTTTTTTTTTGAGGTAAAGTCTCACTCTGTTGCCCAGGCAGGAGTGTAGTAGTGTGATCTTCACTCAATGCAACCTCTGCCTCCCGAGTTTAAGCGATTCTTCTGTCTCAGCTTCCCAAGTACCTGGGATTACAAGTGCCCACCACCAAGCCTGGCTAATTTTTCTATTTTTAGTGGAGATGGAGTTTCACCATGTTGGCCAGGCTGGCCTCGAACTATTGACCTCAGGTGATCCACCCACCTCAGCCTCCCAAAGCACTGGGATTACAGGTGTGAGCCACCATGCCCGGCCACCAGAGGCTTTCTTCTAATGAATTGAATATCTATGCTAAAGTGGCAGTCTGCCTTACTGAAGATAATTAGGGCCCCAAAAGGCTATTTATGTAAATCCACCTCAAACAGGAACTAAAATTTTTTAGTAAATGGGAGAGGGGATAGGCATATGGGAAATTTAATTGGTACTTTACCTTGAAAATGTAACCATAATCTAGAAAAACATATTTCTCATAATTAACAATCTAAGTTGCAGCTACAATTCTGCTAATTTGTAGTATGAACTAAAATAAAGCTTTTTAAACCTAATTTTGTCAATTATATGCTGATACAAAATAAAATGCATCAGTTTACCGTTGACTTGGCACATGATTATAAAGAGGGTCAGTGTTGCAAAAATATTGAAGGAGAAAGGTTCACTGGTTTTTCCAAGGGCCTTTTAGTAATCTCTTGATATCTAGACATATCTCAAGTGCCTTTTTATTATTCTTGAATTTTGTCCTCTTCTGTTGCTCTGCCAGATCCTGTATCTTCTGTAAAAATTGAGATATTACATTGTAACATTATAATGGTTAGTTCTTACATAATGAACACTGCGATCACACTGGCCCCTATACTAGAATCTTTTCAGTTTAATCAACCTTTATTTGACTTTGTTTCACAATTGCAGGACCTCATGGGATGCTTCTAGTGTGTATCGGAAATTTTTCTTATTTAAATATTTGGTGTGCTATAATTTTTTGTGAATACTTCCAATTCAGTTAATGGACACAAAATTTTGTCTGGGAATAGGGTCACAGAGGAATTTGGGAAGATGGATAGAGGCTTCTTTATCTGGTTTTCTTTCTCTCTGATTATTATTACTTTTTATCTTTAAAGGAATCTTTCCTTGTCTGCTTCTTAAATACCAATGTTCTTCAGGAGTCTGTAGCCTTCTTTCCTTTTCACTTTACTTACATTCTCTGGGTGAGTATATAGGACCATGACTTTGACTTCCATATCAGCTAACAATGGCTCTGGCTTCTCTTCTCAACTCTGAATATCACTCTTGAATGTCTTGACACCATGATCTCTCTAATCTTGAGGTCCTTTGTTCTGAAATGTACTTTCTATTCAATAGACTGTCTCTGACTCTGTCCTCCAAGGTATAGATTAAGCATTACTTTTGCTTGAAACTTTATTCTTTCTCACCTACCTAGTCTGGGTTAAAAGGAAAAAAATTGATAAAAAAATGATAGAAAGCTAGAAGAGGAGGTAGTATTTGCTTTGTTGTTTCTACCTCATCCTGTCTGTTGCTGCATAGGGATGTTGGTTTGGGCCATAATATGTTTATCAAGGCTATGGAGGAAGCGCTGTCAAGTCTAGTTTCTTACTGCCTGTATAGAACTAGATGTCTTGAGGCTCTATTTGGATACGTGGAATTTAAAAGTTTTTGGCCAATTTTGTTTTTCTGTATGTATTTTATGTGCAATGCCAGACAGAAGTGACATCAGGAGAAATGACAACAGTACCCCTCTGGCTATTCCTCACTGAATATACTTGTCCTGTGAAATTTTAACTTCTACACAGTATACTGATAGCAAGAGGTAGATATCTTTGTTTTAGCTAGATTTTTGCTGATGCTCTTTGGTTCCCAAATAGTAAATACTCTCAGGAGGTACAAATCATCTCCTCTTGTTCTCTGGGCTTTCTGTTAGCTTGATTAGATGGAGAGTCATAACAAACTGTATTCTGTATCTTCTTATATAAATTATTCATTCTACCAATTTTGGAGTTTAAGTAGTAGAAACTTTCTTTGCAGAAACTGTAACTGGGTACTAGATGGCATTTCTCATTTGGAAAGTTGGAGGGCATAGGTTCTTAAAGCTAATTATGGTTATGGTAAACTAATAGTAATAATAATATGAAGCAAATATTTATGTAACATCAATCATATACCAGGCACTCTAACTCCTTTAAGTAGTATGTATGTTAATTTTCATAGTAACTCCTGTGAGGTACTTTTATTTGTCCCCATTTAATTATGATTATAGTAAACTAATAGCAATAATAATAATGATATGAAGCAGACATTTACGTAACATTAACTATATATGAGGCACTCTAACACCTTTAAATAGTATATATGTTAATTCCCAGAGTGACCCCTGTGAAGTACTTTTATATCCCCATTTAATAGGTGAAGAAAGTAAGGTACAGAGAGGCTAAATAATTGTCCAAAGTCACCCTGCTAGTAAGAGATGATGTTCAAACCTAGGCAGTCTGCTACCAGAATCTGCTCCAAACCACAGTTTGATAAACTTTCTATAATAAGTGAAATAGTAAATATTTTAAGCTTTGTGGGCCATTTGGTCTTTGCTATAACTATTCAGGCTATGCATTATAGTGTGAAAGCAGTCATAGACAATGCATGAAAGAATGAGTGTGGCTGTATTCCAGTAAAACTTTATTTACAAAAGCATAGGTAAAGGCAGGATTTTGCTGACCCCTGCTCTAAAACAATACTTTTCACAGTATGTGTTGTGAGTTTTTCCTCATGTTTTTCTTGTTATTTCTTCTTCGATCTTTCAGTTACTTAGAAGTATGTTGTTAATTTCCAAATATTTGGGAGATTTTATCTTATTTTAATTCTGTTTTTGTCAGAGAACATACCTGTATTTTAATTTTCAAAAATTTATTGATACTTTGTGATCCAAATTATTGTGATCTCCATGATGTTTCATGTATATTTGGAAAGAACATGAAAAAGTGTATTCTGCTGTTTCCTTTCTTTTGTTTATGGTGCTATTGTCATTTATTAATATGTCTACATATTTTGAAACCCCAAAATAATTTTTTTTGCCTTAAATAGTTAAAATCTTTTTAATGAGAAAAGTCTTACATATTTACCACTTGGACACACTCATGTGTCTCTTGCAGTGCAGGTTTACTGATGATGCATTTTCTCAGCTTTTGTTTGCTTGAAAAAAGACTTTGTTTTCACTCAGTTTTCAAAGGGTATTTTTGCTTAGTACAATTCTGGATTTCCTGCTCTGCAAATTCTAGCCATCTTGCCCTCTCTGAACTCCAGGCTCTGTTTTTCCAAATTAGTAAGTGTACTGGGCTCTATTTGGATTCCACCTTTCTGTGCCATAGTCTGGAAATTGCCTCCTAGATGGAAGCTGAGGTGATTATAGGACTTATCTTGTTCGTTTTCCTCATTCAGGGTTCACAGTGTTTTGCTTCCTTTTGCAAATGTCTGAAAACATTTGTTTCATGTATTCTGTACAGTTTTCTAGCTGTTTATGGCAGAGGTGGGGTGAGGGAGGGTAAGTTCAGACCTTGATATTCCTTCCTGGCTAGAAGTACATCTTTTATGTTTTTAAACGTCTCTCATACTTTCCATCTCACTATCCACTTCTCTTTTCAACTTTGTGTTTTCATCTCCAACTAATCTGGTATTTAACTCTTCCATTGAATTTTTAACTTATTTTTTGTTTCCGGAAGTTCCGTTTGCTTCTTCAAGTCTCCTTGGATGCTTTTTATAGTCTTATATTCTTTGCTCATATACAGATATTTTGAATCCTTAATTTTTTTTCTTTACTCACCTTAAGCTTATTTTATGTTATTTATCTAATAATTTCATATCTGATTTTTTTTCAAGGCCGACTTTGCTGTTTGTTGCGACTTGCCCATTCTCACTCATAGTTTCTTATTTTGTTGTGTTTGTATGTGTGAGTGGGGTGGTGTATTTTTTTAGCTTATTATTTTTTGAGACAGAGTCTCACTCTGTCCCCCAGGCTAGAGTGCAGTGGAGCTATCTCAGCTCACTGCAACCTCTACCTCCTGGGTTCAAGTGATTGCCCCGCCTCAGCCTCCCGAGTAGATGGAAGTATAGGCGTGCATCACCACACCCGGCTAATTTTTGTAATTTTAGTAAGACAGAGTTTCACAGTGCTGCCTAGGCTGGTCTCGAACTCCTGGCCTCAAGCAATCCACCTGCCTTGGCCTTCCAAAGTGCTGGGATTACACGTGGGAGCCACCACACCCAGCCTTTTTTTTTTTTTTTAGCTTATTTTTATTGAATTGCTACCTGTAGGAATTCTTTGAGGGATGGATTAAAGTTACAGTACTTCATTTATATTTGCCTGGGCCACATTGTTGAAGTTGCTTGAAGACACAACCAACCCTGAAGACTACTTTGAATTAAATTTCCTAGTTAAAGGATTCATGTTTAATGTGAATTTAGGCCAGCAACCATGTAAAGGCTGCTTGTGGTTACAAATGTTGAGGGAGGTGTTTCTCCCTCTTCATGAGTTGCCTCCCCTTCTTTAGGAAGGGGTTATTTGTTGTTTCTGAGAGGTTTACTGCTTTAATCAGAGGTGGTCTGCAATTCAAATCCCCACCTTAGATAGGCCCTAGACTTTATTTCCTATTCTTCCTTAGCCTACAGCACAAAAATCATGGGCACTGGTATTCATCCGATGCCTTTAGAGTCTAGTAGATGTAGGTGTTTTCTTACCCTCCAGGTTTCCCACTGGAAATCACTTTGGTTTTGTTCTTAGATTTTTTAAATTTTTCGACAGTTCAGCAGTGCATTTAAAAAGATGATTTTACATTTTATCTAGTATTTTTGGTTTTTGGCAGGAGGTATATTTAGGATATTTTGTCAATCCTACTGTTAGAAATGGAAGTCTCTCTTCTGTTTCATAATGTGAAGATCTATACATATGTGCAAATACTACCAAGATGAAATACATTCAGCCTTTATGAGGTCTATAAAATATAGGTGTGTATGTTTTATGTTTATAAAAACCCATGAGTATAATTTATTTGCTATGTATAATTTGGTTTCTTTTTAATTTGTTTGCCTTTTTATTCCTTCCTGGATTTCTTGGACATAATTCAGCGCTTGGTTTCAGTTGGACTTGATTCAAAGAATGCAGTTTGTGTTTGGGACTGGAAAAGGGGAAAAATGTTGTCTATGGCTCCTGGTCATACAGATAGAGTAAGTATTCTCTTTTGAGATTTCTAATGAGTACTGGAAGGGAAAGACCAGAGGAGAATTCAGGGGATTTTATTCTTCTGTATTTTGTTGTTGCCAGATAGGTCATATGTAATTAAAATTTTACAATTGGTAAATAATTGTACAAATATGAAAACTCTTAAAGTCTTAGAGTGCATATGTGTTGTAGTACTAAGAAACATGCATCGATATGTATAGCATTGGCATAAGACTTTTAACCTGGTGTTTGCTTCAATAAAAACTATGTATTTTCTTTCCATTTTTAATAACAGTTTTATTGAAATGTAATTGATATACAAAGGGCTGCACTTATTTAATGTGTGAAATTTGATGAGTTTGGACATAAGCAGACACTCATTATTCAAATCTCCATTTAAAAATTGAGTGGTTTGAGCCGAGGGTCTATTTAGTTTGGTTTGCCATTAATTTGTTACATATGTATTATAGTTAAGGTGAAAAATGATGTTGCTTGTGTGGATTTAGTGTTATGTATTACTATTCAATTTTTTAGAGACCTAACATTTTTAACTGACGACTGGTTGGAATATGTATTCCTCATTCCAAGTTGTATATAAACAGTACATCATAGCCAGCTTTTAATTAAATATTAAACTATTGTTATGGCTGTAGATCAAAAAAGTTCTCCTAACAGTGTCTAATTTGTGTTTATGTATGTGTAGTAAAATCCTAACCTGAACCAGCACAGAGGCATAGTTAATGATTCTATTTTGTGGGAATTTATAAAAGTGTAGAAAATTTTGTGTACATTTGCATTTTGGAGAATACATTTGGCTTTTAGTAGATGCTCAGAGAAGCCTATTACATACACATATACACACAAACACACACACATACACACACACACAATTTAAGCCATTACTAAAATGTTGGATATATTTTATTAAACAGCTGGTATGTTCTTACCTGCTTACATCAAAGCATTTTGCACATTACTATTTGGAATTTAATAAATAGATCCATTATTATAAAATATGACACCATCAATGGAGTTTTTAAAATTATTTTTGTGGTTGAATATTTCAAAGTTGCATTGATATGTTTTTCATATAATCTGTATTATGGTGAGTTGTTAAATATTAACTGCAATATATATTCTTTCTTCATTATCACTAAAGAGTATCACTTTGTAAATTTTTAGAGTAATACGTAAACCTTTTAGTGGTAGGTTGATAAGGTGTCAAAGAAACATGAAGACTACAAGAAAGCAAAATAAATGAATTATTTTTTAAATGTTAATTTTTCTTTCATTGTTTCATTACATGTTTCTAATTCGTATATTATTTCATTGAGTTTTTGCTTGTTTGCTTTTGTAACAAAATGTGTTGCATGTGTTTAGAATTTATGGAATTTTAGAAAATAATGAAGCCTGGAGACCCCCCAAAATTTAAGTATAAGTTAACTTATACTTACCTTTAAACAGTAAAAAAAAAAAAAAATACTGTAAAATCAGTGTTTGATTCTTTATGTAAATAGTTCTGTATAATAGTTATAAAAATGTTTCTTATTTCTAGGCTGTGTAAGTGTCATTTTCCATTCTGAATCTCTTTTCTATAGAAATTATGCAAGCACCTCCTGTCATGCCCTAATTCTGTTCAACTATTCTTGTTATTTATGGGACCAAATTTTTTTTAAAAATTAAAAATAAACAGAGGTGTTAAATTTTACTCCAGTAGTGTTTCATAAAGTTCATAAAAACTCAGAGTTTTTATTTCTTATCATTTTAAAATTTACTTTATTTCTTATATGATTTTTAAGTGTGGGATTCTAGTTATTTATTGAGGAATATTTTTTATCATATGAGTTTGGGCCATTTAGTCTTCTGGTCAGGATTTTTAAATGACTCTGGAAATAAGTATGTTAATTATGAATCTGATTTGTTTACAGATATTTGATATTTCTTGGGATTTGTACCAGCCAAATAAACTTGTCAGCTGTGGTGTAAAACATATCAAGGTACTAGAAGGGTCTTGTTTTATAATAGTCACGTTTAGTTATCTGCTGCTAAGTATATATTGCACTGTTAACAATTTAGCCTACTTTCAGAATTTTGATAGTACTTATTTTTTGAATGGCAATGTTTTTAATGTTCTTATGTTCAGTCAAACATGTATTTGCTTTGAGTTACTGTAAGGGATATAGGTATGAATGGGAAATTAATAAGCCACATTCCGTAAAGAAAATTATAGTCTGGTGAGGTAGGATTTATTGTGTCCATCCTGCCTCTTCACTTACAAAGTAAAATGTGAGAATAGGAAACAAAGTAATTGAAGAGTTTTTCATTTACATAAATAGAATGGTGTGGGAGAAGCAACATGAGTAGAGCTGGCTTTGTCATTTATTAGCTGTTTAACCTAGTATGAGTTATTTAACCTCTTTGAGCTTTTTTCACATTTTAAAACTGTGACTGCTGTCACCATCCTCAAAGAGTTGATGATTAAATAAGGCAGTATATATATAAGTGCTTGTCATAGGGCCTAACACATGGTCAGCTTTCTGAAAGTGTTGTTTTTCCTTTTTCTATATTTGCTCCCTGATTTGACCTCAGTCTTTAAATTTTTTTTTATTTGACAAATAATAATAATACATATTCATGGGTACATAGCCATGTTTTGCTACATAAAAATGTGTGGTGATCAGATTAATTAGCTATTATCTCAAACATTTGCTATTTCTTTGTTTTAGGACCATTCAATATCCTCCTTCTAGCTATCTGAAACTGTGTATTTTTATTAACTGTAGTCATCCTATAGTGGTATAAACAGTAGAACTTATTCCTCCTATCTAGTTATAATTTTATATGCTTTAACAAATCTCTTCTGTCTCTCCCTTAGCCTTGATAGCCACTATTTACTTTGCATATGAAAGCTCTGGATTTTGTTTTATAATTACAGCTTAGGTTTTGAAGCCTGTAAAGTTAGTGGTAATATTTATTATTTTGTTTAGAGTTACTTTTAAATCATTGGAACACATTGGAAATAATTTGTTTACTTCCACTGTCTGATGTAACAGTTCCTGATAACGGTTAATTCCTAGTGAGTTAATGTTCTGTGTTCACATTCTTTATTTCAACATGTTTAACTCCATCCACATTTTCCCCAGTGCATCTTTCACTGCTGCTGCAATTCTGGATTTGTTATTCTGGTTTTGATTTGATTGATAGATGGTAGTACATACTTATTTTTTGACAAATATTTAATAGCAAAAAGGCTGTATGCTGGGTTTTAAGGCACATGATATAAGCACTGTAAAGGTAGAGATTTTTGTCTTGTTCATCTTTGATGGACAGTATGTTTGATACAGTACTTGATATAAAGTGCTTAATAAGTGATTGACTAATTATGAATAAAGAGATCTTACGACTATTTTATATTGTAAATAAAGCTAAAGGTTCCATTTTCAGGTTTTTATAGAAAACTCATCTTCTCAATTAAACTAAACTATATTTTTATAATGAGTTACATTTATTTTTCTTTGCTAGAAGAAATGAATAGTAACATAGTTCTGTTTGCAGACAATACGTGTGAGGAAATTAAGTCCCAGAGATGATCTAGAACTGCACTGTACAACCATATGTAGCTATTTAAACACAAATTAAACAAAATTTAAAATTTATTTCCTCATTCACACTAGCAGTACATTTCATTTGCTTATGTATCTAGTGGTTACTGTATTGGAAAGCATGCACGTGTGAAAGTGTGTGTGTGTGTATGTGTGTGTGTGTGTGTGTGTGTGTGTCATCATCATCACTGAAAGTTATTTTGGACAATGTTGATTTGGATTCTAGAACAATAGTTCTTAACCCTTGCTGAGCACCAAACTCATTTGAATACCTGGCAGGCTTCATGCTTCAGAGATTCTGTCTCAGTTCATTTCAGTTGGGAGTCCAGGCATCCCATTTTATAATTTCCCTAGGTGATTCTAATGTGACGCTAACACTGGGAATCACTGATCTAGAAGGAAGTAATGAATTCAAATTAGGACATGCTGAAAGAAAGAGAACTAGCCACTTATATACAAAGAAATTATGGAGATTTTAAGTTTAAAAATTATAAAGTTTCATTAATTACAGTACTCATTAGATCTTTGAATAGATAATGGTTATAATTCTTAATTCTTTGATGCTTCAGATTTTAAAATAAGAATATATAATTCATGTTATTTTAAATGTTAATTACTTATTACAAAGTTTTTATTATTTGGGCCTAATTTCTTTATATAGAACTATTTAATGTATATATCTCTGCCCTGTCCCATTTTTTTGGTTTAGTTTTTAGAGATAGGATTCTACCATATGGCCCACACTAGAGTGCAGTAGCTATTCACAGACGTGATTTATAGCTCACTGTAGCCTCCAACTCCTGGCCTCAAACCATCCTCCCACCCCAGCCGCCCAAGTTGGTGAGACTAGAGGAATTTGTTACTGTGCCCACTTTCCCCCAACCCCCTTTTCTTTAAATTTATCTCCATGAACTGTAAAAATTTACCTATTTCCACCTAGTAGAACAAAAACCTTTGTAATGAAGATTCATGTTTAACTTCCTTATTTTCTCCCAAGAATGACCAAATCATTCCATGTGGACGTCTGTCTTATTTTTTTAAGCTTTACAAGCAAAGCAGTTGCTCAGCTTTGAAAATATCAACTATTATAGCTATAGTGAGCTATAACATACTCCTTTTTTCCTATCTTTAATGTTTCTGTCAGAGAGAGAACATTAGATTTGCTTCTTCTTCCTCCTAGTGTATGACAGCTTATCTTCATTTTCATTGCTAACCCATTCCCAACTTTTTACCTAAGGTTTTTTTTTTTCTTTGAGACAGAATCTCACTCTGCACCTGGGCTGGAGTGCAGTGATGCAGTCTCAGCTCACTGCAACCCCTGTCTCCCGAGTTCAAGTGATTCTCGTGCCTCAGCCTCCCACGTAGCTGGGATTACAGGTGTGCACCACCATACCAGGCTAATTTTTGTATTTTTAGTAGAGATTTGCGGGGAGGGGTTCTCACCATGTTGGCCAGGCTGGTCTTGAACTTCTGACCTCAGGTGATCCACCCATCTTGGCTTTGAGCCAATGTGAGCCATCACGCCTGGCTTAACCTGAGTTTTATGTAGATATTTTTTTTCAGAAACCTAAGGAGAAAGCATAGCATATTTAAAAAATAATCTGGTTCAACACCCTTATTCTTACAGATAAGGATTGAAACCAGTGACTATAGCTATGCTATAACATAGCTTTTGACAACACTAGGATGAGGATCTGAACGTTGAGTGTGATTTTATCATAAGGCAATTTCTTAGTTAATTTCTAGCACACTGCTCTAATATAGCATCAAAATATTGGGAATGTTTTACTTTATTTTGTAATAATTTTTTGATAATTTGATTATACTATATACCTTTTAGTTCTGGAGTTTATGTGGAAATGCTCTGACCCCAAAACGAGGTGTCTTTGGTAAGACGGGTGACCTTCAGACAATACTGTGCCTAGCCTGTGCAAGGGATGAATTAACGTATTCTGGTGCACTTAATGGGGATATATATGTTTGGAAAGGAATCAATCTTATACGAACAATACAAGGAGCCCATGCTGTAAGTATATTTAAATATTTTAAACACTTTAATGTGTATTACTTAATCTTGTCTTCGAATGACAGACTGCATAACATAGTATATTGTTTCTAGTCAGTTTGGTTGCTTGAAAAATGCTGTTGTAACTCAATTTATTTGTTTTAAGATTTCAATGAAGAAATTGATTAGACTCATGGATATTTATTACATTAGTATAATTAGTATCTTGTTAAAGCCATTGCTTTAGTATGGCGTCTCTCTCAAGAGTAGTGTTGTGAAAAAGCTTGTTGACTTGAATCTAAAAGTATTCTAGATTAAGCACACCAGAATAAAGCTAGTGCTCTTGAGGCTAATTTATCAGAGGCAATTCAATTTTCATATAAATAACTTACTAAACAAGAAAAAGAATTCTGCTGTTAAAACTTTTTAGTGATTTTTGGTTTGAGCTTTTTAGCAGTTGGGTCCCCTTTATAAAGCAAAGGTAGCTAGATAGCACAAAGCCTCCACATTGTTAACAGCAAGATCTTCATGTAGAAAAGTCCTCAGTGCATTAAATTTCTATTCATTGGGTTTTCCTACCCTTTGCTTTTTTACTTTTTAAATTTTTGGTGGTTGTTGAATTGTTTTTCTTTCTGTTATTCATTTGGATATTAGGTTTATTAATCTTTTGACAGTCATACATGTTGCAAACGTTTCTCCAATTTGTTTGCTTATTGTATCTTTTCTCATATGAACAATTTTAAAACTTATGGATGACCTGCCATGCATAGAAAAGTCTCTCACAGCCCAAAGTTACCTAAATGTTGTTCTTTTTCTAATATTTTTGTTTTATTTTTAACATTTAGAATTTTAAGTTCATCTATAATTCATTTTTACATGTGGTATAAGGTTTAAATTTATTTTCTTTTATGTTATATCCTTATCATTAAATACCATCTTGGTTATATATAGTCATGCCTTGATATTTTGGGGTGATTGGCTCCAGGACCACAGATACCAAAATCTGCACATACTCAAGTCTTGCCCTAGGAAACCCACGTATGTAAAGCCCTCCCAATCCATGGGTTTTGTATCCCACAAAGATGGTATTTTGATCTGGTTTTTTTTTTTTTTTTGCTGATGTGGAACTGTGGATACAGAGCTGACTGCATTTATTGAAAAAAATCCACGAGTCAGTGAAGTTCAAATTCACAAGGGGCAACTGTATTAAGTTCCTATGGACTTCTAAATTTTCTTTTGTGTTTTCTGGTGTAATTTTTTATTCTTATGTCCTACCAAAATATTGTTAAATTGATTTAGAAGGGTTTCTACCTTCATATAGGAGATGTTCTTAAAAAACATTTGTTGTTAAATTATTTTATTTCCTCTTCTAGGCTGGCATTTTTAGTATGAATGCTTGTGAAGAAGGCTTTGCTACTGGTGGCAGAGATGGTTGTATTCGTCTTTGGGATTTAACTTTTAAACCAATTACTGTGATTGATCTCAGGGAAACAGACCAGGGATACAAAGGTATTAACAAAACAAATGTCTTATTACTAGTCAAACTCTAAACATCTCAAAGATTATCTCTTTCTTTCAGTAAATATAAATAAGACTTATATTTGCCTCTTCACCCTGTATGCATTTGATTGAAATTATTCTATTAATGAGAAATTTTGCCTATAAAGAGTTTAGATTCATTGTTAGGAGAACGATTCTTTCATAAGTCTAATGTCTATTATACTGAGACCTATAGAGAGATGTGAGAGGTACTCAGGTATCTTTGTATTTTGAAAGTATTTTGCTATTAGAATGCTAAATAACTATTTAACAAATAAACTGTTCTAAATAAACAGTTTGGGGGTAAATGTTGAGGGTTGGGGGAACTTTTGTTTGGGATGATTTAAATGTGGATAGATGTGTTTTTCCTTCATCCAAATTTGTCAGCAGTTGGGGGAATTTTTTTCTCTTGGGGCTTAAAAAAAATTGATGTAATAAAACAGGATCTTTTACTATAAAAGGTACTCATATGTCTGTGTTTAAAACATATTCCAGTCACCTACAAGTTGTGTGACCTGGGGCTAGTAATCTGGCCTCACCTGTAAATGAGGATAATGAGAATAAATATCTTATTTAGGATATGGGATCAAATGAATTGATACTTCTGAAATGTTTATAAGGATAGTACATAATAAGCATGTAAATGATGTTACTCTATTTTCATTAGTTTTGCTAAACATTATTGTGTTTTAAAGCTTACAAAATAATTTGAGACTTTTTCTTATCTGATCCTCACGAAAACATTGTTAGATACCCCATATGTTTATATTGGCCATGTAACACACATGAGAAACTTAACAGCTTTCCTACGATTACAAAAGACGTTGTAGAGTATGCAGAAAAAGTAAAGTTCTCTCTTAATGATTTTATGAGTGTATTGAAGAAATGAAATATAGACAAGTAAAAATTCACATTATTAAAAGAGAAAAAGAATAAAATTCTATAAAGGTAATTTACTTATTGAGTACTTACTGAACAATGCAGACTGAGTGTTGTAAGAGTGCCTGAGCAAGTAGATATGGCTAGAGTTGTCTAAAAGGAAGAAAGGAGAAGAGTACATGTCTTGAAGAATGGGTAGGAACTAGGTACATAAAATGACAGAAATATCATTTCATGTGGAAAACAACATGCACAATTAAAGAAAATGTGAGTATGGATCAAGGACTTACATATTTTCTTCTATCTCACATCTAAGATATAAAAGCTACAAAAATTAACTTCAATTTAAGAAGATTGGCATTATTGATGCAGGGTATTTTGGGTACGGCTTTGCTAGCTGGAGACCTCTGTGGCTGGCAATGCTCCTGTCCAGGGCTGCACTGGGCTCCAGGCTTGCCGGGAGGTTCCCTGACCTCTTGGCCTGGCAGGCTGTGCTTGGCTTGCACTGTGGCTGGATCCCACACTCACTGCAGGATCCATGTTCAGCCCACGGCTGGGCTGAGTGTGCCGTGACTTGCTTCTGCCTTGTGTGTTGGTGTCTGGACAAGAGGAATATCATGGCACCCAAAAAACTTGGGGACTCTAGCGACCCTGTAGCCCCAAAGAGGGTGTTACAGCGTGTTAATAGCTCTTTCAGTCCTGCCATCCACATCCCAATGAATGGGGGCGTGTGGTGCCCAGCGGCTCCCTCTCCTGTTGCCTGGCAAGTAGGAGGGGAATACTACAGGGTTACAGCTCTGCCCGTACTCACCATTTGGTGAGTTCCGAGTTCTTGTCCCACGTCCAAGCAGAAAAAGGTTATGACAGCTGGCAGGTGAGCAAGGCAAAGAGTTTTACTGAGTGACAAAACAGCTCTCAGTGGAGAGGGTACCTGGGATGGACTGAAGTCAGGTAGTCTCCCCTGCCCAAAGGTGGGCAGTTTCCAAATGTGGCTGAGTCAAGGGCTTTTATGGGTTCAGAATGGGGGAGTGCATGCTGACTTGTTTGTGAGTATGCAAAAAAAAGTCTTAAAAAAAAGACACCACTCAAAGATGGGCACAACACTGTAAAAAACCAATTAGGGAAGGGCAAATATATGTAAAGTAGGCAAAAGGTGGGGATCAGTCAGAGGGAAGTGCACCAGATGGGAAGAGAGGTTCTCAATTGATCTGTGGATTTATCTGAGACTTACAGTTTGGCTTTCAGGCTTTAAACTGTCTTAGGTTTGAAGATTGGATTTCACCAGGACCTGCCCCTATCTGCTTAGGGATCTGTCTGCCTCCTGCTGCTATCATTATTACAACATTATGTATTAAATACAGTTTACTTTTTACTAGGTTTGTCTGTAAGGAGTGTTTGTTGGCGAGGTGACCACATTCTAGTTGGAACACAGGACAGTGAAATTTTTGAAATTGTTGTGCAAGAAAGAAATAAACCTTTTCTAATTATGCAAGGGCATTGTGAAGGTGAACTTTGGGCACTTGCTGTCCATCCTACTAAACCTTTGGCTGTGACTGGAAGTGATGATCGTTCAGTTAGGTAAGCAAATTCTAATAATTCCATAGGCTGGAATTTATCCTTAGATAAACATAAAGAAAACTTAAAATATTCTGATTAAAACTTTATTGGCTCATGGTATAACAAATGAACGCAAGTAATAAGTAATGAACATTAATAGAATTAATTATTAGTAAGATTTTGGTTTTTTCTCTTACAAATATGTGATATGGAGTTTGTTCCATATCAGAATATACAGAGCTACCTCCTTTTTAACAGCCATATAATATTTCACTGCATGGATATACTATAATTTATTCAACTAATCCATTACTGATGGAAGATTAGTTTCTTCCAGTTTTGTGTATTTTATAAATACAGGGCTTGCAGTGAATATCATTATACATTTGTCATTTTGTACATGTGTGAATATCCCTGGTAAAAGTTTAGCAGTAGTCAAAGGATATATGCATTTTAAATTTTGTTAAATAAGGCCTTACGTAGAGGCAGCAACAGTTTATATACCTATCGTCAATATATTGACAGTGCCTGTTTTCCCATATCCTTAACAGAACTAATTATAATCCCAAAAGGTAAAAAATTATATCTTGTTACATTTTGAAAATATGTATTTCTCATATTGAGGGTTGTTGAGTATGTTTTTATGTTTAGAGGACATTGTTTTTCTGTGACCTATCCAAGCTCTTTGCCTATTTTCTATTAGTTCATAGGTCTTTTTCTCTGCTTGATCTAAAATAAGATCTAATGGTATCTGTCTATATATTAAAGAAATTAGAAACCTTGTCTATGACAGTGGTTCTCAAAGTGTGGCTCCTGAATGAGCAACATCAGGATTACCTAAGAACTTGTAAGAAATGTAAATTATCAGGCCTTTTACAGGACCTAATGCCAGAAATTCAGCAATTTGTCATTTTAGAAGCCTTTCAAGTGACTACGATATACAGTAAAGTTTGAGAACCACTGATCAATTTTAGGAATTGAGGTTTGTTTCCCCCAGTTTGCCATTTGTTTTTTTTCCCCTTGATTTCATCTGTAAATGTTTCAGTTTGTATCTTTAAAAGATATCTCAAACATCACCATAATACTGTTGTTAACACTGTGTTCTGTATCTAGCTAGGACAGAAATTCCCAATTATCTCATAAAAATTTTTGTGATTTGTTAAAATCAGGATCCAAATAAGGTTCATATATTGCGATTGTTGATATGTCTTTTCTATCTCTTTTATTCTACAGCTTTCTTCCTTCCCTTTTTCTTCTGCTTACAGTTTATTCATTGAGGAAATAAAGTCTTCACCCTGTAGGATTTCTCATATTCTGGATTTGGCTAATTGCATACCTATATTTTAACATAGTCTGTGTTCCCTGTATCCTGTAAATTGGTAGTTAGATTTAGAGGTTTGATGAGATACAGTTATGAATTTTCACCAAGGATATTTCCTAGGTGGTGATGTACTCCTGCTTGATGATATGTAATGTATAACCTCCTTTTCTATTAGCAACCATTGATGATTATTGTCTAGATCAATATTTCCCAATCTTTTTTCATTGTCACTTTCTTAATGAGACTTTCTAGACAATTTTTTTCCTGATCACACCCTCTCTCTGAAATTTTAAGACCACAGACAACTGTGTATCTCTTTTTGTCTTGTGGCCCCTTAAGAGAACCAAACCATTGTAATATTTAACATATTTTACCCTTAAGAAATCATTTTTACCACCTTTTGGGAAATAGCCCCTGTTGGGACTGTATGGCCTAAACTATCATTTTAATAAGAGTTTCAAATGGTGGAATTCTGATATTTATATTTATCACTCATTGTTGTTAGCTGTAGTATTTCTATAAGGAGAATTTCTTCTCATCAATTATTTATTTATCCTGGGTATAATCAAGGCAGAAAAGTGCTTAATTCTTTCCCTATATTTACTAATTTTAAAAAGTTAGGTGGGTCCCTAGAATCCTTTCTGTAAACTTCCCTTATTTCTTGCCATTTTTCCTGTAGGGTTGTTGATCTTTTTCTCCTTTACTTTTAGTAGTTCTTTATGTATTCTGGATATTAACTCTTTGCTGACAATGTAAATTGCAAATAATTTCAGTAGTTTGTTACTTGCTTTTTTTTTTTTTTTTTTTACTTCGTGTAGGTTGTTTTACATATGCAAAATTCTTGTTTTATTTTATATAGCTGAATTTATCAGTATTTTCTTTCATGACTTCTAGGATTGTGTCAAAGAGAAATAGTCCCCAAAATTACTTTTTAAAATTTTTCAATATATTATTTCAGTTCATCAGTGGTTATATTTTTGTGCTTAACTCCTAATCTATGTACAGCTTCCTTTAGTGTAAGGAGTAAGATAGAGACTCAACCTAATTCTTTCCAGATAATTATTGATATTTTTTATGCTACTCACATCACTTTGCACTGCTCCTCAGTGCATTACAAATTTCAGTGACACAATTACAACTTGACAGAATTTTGAGCACTGTGTGCGTTACCATATGGTGACATTATTATTTATTAGCAGTGCATACTCGTCATGTTAAAATAAGAGGAAAAAGATAAAATTGGACGTAGAATGTTACATTTTTAAGGCACAACGGAGCATAGACTTTACTGTTATTCAATTAGATGGCAAAGCATTCATTGTGTTTATTATGCAATGACACTATAGCTGTGCTAAAAGGATACCAAAACAACAACAAAATGTAGCCAGGTTAGGTGACACATTTCTGCAGTTCCAGCTACTCAGGAGGCTGAGGCAAGAGGATCACTTGAGCCCACAGGGTCAAGGTTACAGTGAGATATGGTCATGCCACTGCATTCTAGCCTGAGTGACAGAGTGAGATGATGTCTCTAAAGAAATAAAAATAAAAACAAAAGATTCTGTCAACTTCTGTCATTTAAGCATGAACAATTCCCATTTTCATAGATAAGAATTTCTTGATAGTTATCTAGATTTATCTTAATTAAGCAGATAGTTATCTAGATTTATCTTAATTAAGATGAAATTGTTATTTTAACCAAAATATTTTCATTATTTTTAAAGTATGCATTAGCTACCTATTCTTTTTTATTTTTAAAATTAAATTTTACAGGATATGGAGCCTGGTAGATCATGCTTTAATAGCAAGGTGTAATATGGAAGAACCAATTCGTTGTGCAGCTGTAAATGCAGATGGAATTCATCTTGCCCTTGGAATGAAGGATGGCTCATTCACTGTACTTAGAGTAAGGTATGGTATCAGGGTAGAAATGAAACACTTAGTAATTTTCTGTTCAGTGATACAGAATATATAATACTTTTTGTTTTTACCCATTTATCCTTTTCCCTTCCTCTTAATATATATAATTCAGATATTAATTTCATCAAGTATAAAAATATATTTATAAAAATAGCTTTGTCAGAAAAATAAATACAGAAACCTTGGTCTGGAGGGTTAAGAACGCTTAATAGATTAATGGCTAAAATTTTGAGATATAAAATTTGGGTCTCAGCTACCTTTTCTTATTAGTGTAGATTTTCAGTAATGATTCCCTTACCGTTTAACAAGCTGAGGCTTTTAAAATGAGTAAATGGTTTTTTGTTGTTGTCATTGTTATTAATTACAGCTTTATGCTTTAAAAAAATGCCTCCATCTCTTCTTTTGTTTGAGTAATTAGAAAAATTTAAAAGAATTTGGTAAAGCAGTTAACATTTTATGCTGAATTATAGATAGGTGAATTCAATTGAATTCTGTGCAGCTGGTAAGAAATTTGCTGACATCCATACTTGTTCACAGGATAAGTACTTACGAAGTCTTTCTTTTCTACCTCAGTGAATGGCAAGATCCTTCACTCAGTCACTCAATTCAGAAACTGTTAACACAATTCTCTCTTTTGCCTCCCCTATGTAGTTAATTAAGAGTTCTGGAGAGTCTACTTCCGAAATAGCTCTCAAATTAATCTCCTTCCTTTCATTCTCACCATTGTACTCTTGTGTAGGCTTCTGTCATCTACTAACTGGATTGGTGGAACAGCCTCTTAGCTGATCTTCTTACCTCCATTTTGTTTCCCTCAAGACCTTTCTTTACTCCACAGTGATGGTGATTCCTTTTAAAATACATTTATGTGCATTCCTCTTATTTCTAAAGTATGATAAAGGCTTTGTACTGTCCTTAGGATGAAATTCATAATCCTTCATGTGGTATGTAGTGACCATCTCTCCAGCCTGTTTCTCAGTATCTCAGTGTCTTTCTTTCATTTATAGGAAACTCCTTTCACTTCTTCAGATACATTATGTTCTCTTGTACTTCCAATCTTCTACACGTGACTTCCCTAAGACCAGTTTTTATAATGAGATATGCTGAGACTTTTAACATTTTTTTATTGTGGTAAAATATATATAATATATAAACTTACCATTTCAACCATTTTTGATTGTACAATTCAGTGGCATTAAGTACATTCACATTGTTGTGCAGCCATCACTACCCTCTGGCTTCAGAATTTTTTCATCTTCCAAAATGGAAAAGAAACTATCTAGTAAAAAATAATTCCCCTTCTTCTGTCTCCTAAGCCCCTAACAATCATCATTCTACTTTCTGGGTCTCTATGAAAGAGAGAATTTGACTACTCTAGGCATCTTATATTTTTAAAAAATATGAATATAACATTTGAATATAAATTGAAGCTTTTCCCCCAGAGCTCTACAAATGTCGTATTACTTTATTTTGTCATGCTAAAACAGCTTCTTATTTTTTTTTAATTGTACTTTGGGCTTGGGGTACATGTGCACATCCTGGATCCTGCAGGATTGTTGCATAAGTACCTACATGCCACATGCCACATCCCTGCCCTGCCACCCGGTCACCTACATCTGGCATTTTTCCCAGTGTTATCCCTCACCATCTGCCCCACCCGCCGTCCCTCCCCTCCCCTTCCCTCCCCTTCCCACCACCTCCCCACTTAGCCCAGTGAGTGTTGTTCCCTTCCCTATGCTCAAGTGTTCTCATTGTTTATCACCCGCCTATGAGTGAAAACATGCGGTGTTTGGTTTTCTGTTTTTGTGTCAGTTTGCTGAGAATGATGGTTTCTAGACTCATCCATGTTTCTATAAAGGACATGAACTCATCATTCTTTATGGTTGCATAGTATTCCATGGTGTATATGTGCCACATTTTCCTTGTCCAGTCTATCATCAGTGGGCATTTGGGTTGATTCCAGGTCTTTGCTCTCGTAAACAGTGCCGCAGTGAACATACATGTGCATGTGTTTTTATAAGAGAAAGATTTCTAATCCTTTGGGTATATACCCAGTAATGGGATTGCTGAGTCAAATGGAATTTCTATTTCTAAATCCTTGAGGAATCACCACACTGTCTTCCATAATGTTTGAACTAATTTATACTCCCACCAACAGTGTAAAAGTGTTCCTATTTTTTCACATCCTCTCCAGCATCTGTTGTCTCCAGATTTTTTAATGATTGCCATTCTAACTGACGTGAGATGGTATCTCAATATGGTTTTGATTTGCATTTCTCTAATGGCCAGTGATGATGAGCATTTTTTCATATGTTTGTTGGCCTCATGTATGTCTTCTTTTGAAAAGTGTCTGTTCATATCCTTTGCTCACTTTTCAATGAGTTTATTTTTTTCTTGCATATCTGCTTTAGTTCTTTATAGATTCCGGATATTAGCCCTTTGTCAGATGGGTAGATTGCAAAAATTGTTTCCCATTCTGTTGGTTGCCAATGCGCTCTAATGATTGTAAAACAGCTTCTTAAACAGTGATGAAAGACTATGAAACCTCCCTATTGGGCTATCCATACTATTAAAATTTGGGCACTGATTTGATCATTGATTCTAGAATCTCTGTAACTATCATATAAATTTAAACATCTGTTCTTTTTCTCATTGGTTGTTTAATTTCTTTGGAGGTTATTCTTCAGTTTTGCAAGTTGTAAATCATAAATAGAAACACCTGGTCATTACTTATGAATAATAATTAATATTCATTATCAGCTTCATATTTTCTTGTCTGTAAGAACTGAAAGTATTAGAAGTACTGGAATTGGAGCGCTCACTTAAAGAGGTTTTACAAGAATTTAAGATGCATGTAAAACACCTAAGAATTCCTATCATATAGCTCATATGCATTCAAAAATAGTGCTTTTTTTAGTTATACATTTACTTGCCCTTTCAGTTATTGAATGCAGTAGACTGGATGAAAAAGTTTTTATTCCTAATAAGGCTGTATTTTAGCACCTGAATCCAACATCGCTAATAGTGCTGAAACGATTATTCTGATTATTAACTGCCTTTATAGGTGAAGCACAAAATTCCAACTCACAGAACGGTATTCTCAATGCATGTAAATTTACTCGGTCACTATTTTTCTTGATCTGCTTTGTATTCTCCATATGGTAAAGCAGGATTCATTACTAAACATAACATATTAAAGTACTCTCACCAAGAGTGGCGGTTATGTTATAGTTTGAAGAAAATGGAATAACTTAGAATCTCACATAATGATTCTTATATTAGCGTATAAGGTGGTGTGTTCGGGTAAAGCCACAATATCTTCTCAAAACATGTCTTTTCTTTGTAATAAAAACTGTTAACAATTTAAAAGTTATTTTGTAACCAGCCTTCCTTTTTAAAAGTTTATTTTTGTGCCCTTCCCCCCAGTTTCATTAAGGAATAATTGACAAATAAAAACTGTATATATTTACGATGTACAACATGAGACTTTGGTTATACATATACTTTGTGAAATGATTACATCAAGCTAGTTAACATATCCATCACCTCACATACTTACCACTTTTGGGGGCGAGAACATTTAGATATGTCTTAGCAGTTTTCAACTATATCATACATTATTAACTCTAATCACCATGCCGTACAGTATGTCTTCAGAACTTATTCACTCATTCTGACTGAAACTTTGTACTGTGTGTCCAACATTTCCCCATTTCCCACCTGCACTCCTAATCCTTGTTAACCACGAATCTACTCTCTGCTATGTTTGTCTTTTTTAGATTCCACATATAAGTGAGATCATGGAGTATCTGTCTTTCTCTGCCTGGTTTATTTCACTTAGCATAATGTACACCAGGATCATCCATATTGTAGCCAATGACAGGATTTTTTTCCTTTTCTAAAATTATTTTTTAAAATTTTTCTTGAGACTGGGCCTTACTATGTTACCCAGGCTTGTCTCAAACTCCTGGCCTCAAGCAGTCCTCTTGCCTCAGCTTCCCAAAGTGCTGGGATTACAGACATGAGCCACTGTGCCTAGCTGATTTTCTTCCTTTTTAAGAATGAGAATGGTATATCTATGTCTTCATTCATACATTTATGGACTCTTAGGGGGCTTGAGGGGAGGGGTGACATGAGTAATGTAAAACAGTCCTTCTTCCAATATGTCTTTTCTTATTGCTGTGTTACACACAAATTCTGTCATCTCTCACCTGGTTTTCTTAGCTCTTATGAAGGTATTTTTTTATTTTAATTTTTTTTTTTAAGTTCCAAGGTACATATGCAGGATGTGTAGGTTTGTTATATAGGTGAACATGTGCCATGGTGGTTTGCTGCACCTGTCAACCCATCATCTAGTTATTAACCCATTTATGCTGGAGATTGCAATTTTTTTTATGAAAAATCAGACCTTGGCAATGGCCTTGAGCAATAGAATATAAATAACTCCCACAAGCTTGGTGTTCCAGTATTGGAACACTAGGCATACATGGGTTGAGCTCAGCATGCATTAGCTGTTTTTCCTAATGCTCTTCCTCCCCCTGCCCCACCTCCCGAAAGGCCTCAATGTGTGTTGTTTCCCTCCCTATGCCCATATGTTCTCATTGTTAGCTCCCACTTATAAGTGAGAACATGGGATGTTTGTTTTTTTGTTCCTGCATTAGTTTGCTCAGGATAATGGCTTCCTGCTCCATCCATGCCACTGCAAAGGACATGATCTCGTTTCTTTTTGTGGCTACATAGTATTCCATGCTGTGTATGTACCACATTTTCTTTATCTAGTCTATCATTGATGGGCATTTGAGTTGATTCCATGTCTTTGTTATTGAGAATAATGCTGCAATGAACATTACACATGCGTGTATCTTTGTAATAGAATGATTTATATTTCTTTGTGTATATACCCAGTAATGCGATTGCTAGGACAAATGGTGTTTCTGGTTCTAGATCTTTGAGGAATTGCCACACCATCTTCCACAGTGGTTGAACTAATTCACATTCCCACCAACAGTGTAAAAGTGTTCCTATTTCTCCTCAACCTCACCAGCATCTGTTGTTTCCTGACTTTTTAATAATTGTCATTCTGACTAACATGAGATGGTATCTCAGTGTGGTTTTGATTTGCATTTTTCTAATGATCAGTGATGTTGAGCTTTTTTTCATATGTTTGTTGGCCGCGTAAATGCCGTCTTTTGAGAAGTGTCTGCTCATGTCTTTTGCCCACTTTTTAATTGCGTTTTTTTTCTTGTAAATTTGTTTAAGTTCCTTGTTGATTCTGGATATTAGACCTCTGTCAGATGGGTAGATTGCAAAGCAAAAATTTTTTCCCACTCTGTAGGTTGCCTCTTCGCACTCATGATAGTTTCTTTTAGTGCACAGAAGCTCTTTAGTTTAATTAGATCCCATTTGTCAATTTTCACTTTTGTTGCAGTTGCTTTTAGTGATTTCATCATGAAATCTTTGCCCATGCCTATGTCCTGAATTGTATTGCCTAGATTTTCTTCTAGGGCTTTTATAATTCTGGGTGTTATATTTAAGTGTTTAATCCATCTTGAGTTAATTTTTGTATAACATGTAAGGAACATGTAAGCCTTTGTATAAGGCTAGCCATTATCCTCTTATCCTAGCTTAAGGGGTCCAGTTTCCATTTTCTGCATATGGCTAGCCAGTTTTCCCACCATAATTTATTGAATAGGAGATCTTTTCCCCATTGCTTCTTTTTGTCAGGTTTGTTGAAAATCAGATGGTTGTAGATGTGTGGTCTTATTTCTGAGTTCTCTATTCTGTTCCATTAGTCTGTGTATGTTTTGTACCAGTACCATGCTGTTTTGGTTACTGTAGCCTTGTAGTATAGTTTGAGTTCCAGTAGGGTGATCCCTCTAGCGTTGTGCTTTTTGTTTAGGCTATACAGGCTCTTTTTTTGGTTCTATATGAATTCTGCAGTAGTTTTTTTTTTTTCCCCAATTCTTTGAAGAATGTCAATGGTAATTTAATGGAAATAGTATTTAATCTATAAATTACTTTGGGCAGCATGGCCATTTTCACAATATTGATTCTTCCTATCCAGGAGCATGGAATATTTTTGTTTGTGTCCTCTTTTATTTCCTTGAGCAGTGATTTGTAGTTCTCCTTAAAGAAATCCTTCAGTTCCCTTATTAGCTGTATTCCTAGGTATTTTATTCTCTTTGTAGCAATTGTGAATGGGAGTTCATTCATGATATGGCTCTCTCCTTACCTGTTGTTGGTGTATAGGAATGCTTGTGACTTTTACACATTGATTGTGTATCCTGAGATTTTGCTGAAGTTGCTTATCAGCTTAAGAAGCTTTTGGTCTGAGACGATGGAGTTTTCTAGATGTAGGATCATGTCATCTGCAAACAAAGACAATCTGAATTCCTCTCTGCCTATTTGAATATACTTTATTTCTTTATCTTGCCTGATTGTCCTGGCCAGAGCTTCAATACTGTGTTGAATAGGAGTGGTGAGGAGGGGACATCCTTGTCTTGTGCCAGTTTTCAAGGGGAATGTTTCCAGCTTTTGCACTTTCAGTATGATATTGGCTGTGGGTTTGTCATAAACAGCTTATTATTTTGAGGTATGTTCCTTCAATACCTAGTTTCCTGAGAGTTTTTAACATGAAGGGATGCTGAATTTTATCAAAGCCTTTTCTGCATCTATTGAGATGATCATATGGTCTTTGTCTTTAGATCTGTTTATGTGATGAATTAACGTTTACTAATTTGCATTTGTTGATCCAGCCTTGCATCTCTGGGATGAAGCCCACTTGATCATGGTGGATAAGCTTTTTGATGTGCTGCCGGATTCAGTTTGCCAGTATTTTATTGAGGATTTTTGTATTGCTATTCATCAGGGATACTGGCCTGAAATTTTTTGTTGCCTCTCTGCCAGGTTTTGGTATCAAGAAGATGTTGGCCTCATAAAATGAGTTAGGTAGGAGTCCCTTCTTATCAGTTGTTAGAATACTTTCAGAAGAAAGGGTATCTGCTCCCCTTTGTATTTCTAGTAGAATTCAGCTGTAAATTCATCTGGTCCTGAGCTTTCTGTGGTTGGTAGGCTATTTATTACTGCCTCAATTTTAGAACTTGTTATTGGGCTGTTCAGGGATTCAACTTCTTCTGGTTAAGTCTTTGGAGGGTGTCTGTGTCCAGGAATTTATCCATTTCTTTTATATGTTCTAATTTATATGCATAGAGGGCCTAGTGAATGGCGCCATTGACATATTCCTGGGCAAACCAAAAACCTAGGGATTATCCTTGATACCTCTTTCTCCTGAACCAACTGTCTGTAATCCATCACCACCACATCCTGTTGATTTTGCTTTCCTAATGAATTTTCTAGGAAGATGTTAATTGAGGTTTGTGAATAAGATTAGAAATATATTTTTAACCTGTAGTATGTATTACGTCCTATCATAGTATGGAATATAATACTACATTGTATTTTAGAGAAGCTCACTTTTTTCTGAAGTCTGAGAAACCATCATCTGCAGTAACCTTGTAATTGGTCTTGTTCCTATTACTATGCTCCTTTAATTTGTTTTTTACCTTGGAACCAAATCAGTGATGTGACTGGTAAGTCTTATCCTAGCTTAACCTCACAAATTAAGGCCGAAAATCTTAACAAGACATGTGAGGCACCCCCTTCATGATTTTCCCCCAACCTCCCTCAACAGACTGAGTTCATACCAAAGCCCCCTTGCTTATGTCCATTCATCTACAGTGTCTGTCACAAGCTGAACTTGAGTACTTCCTCTTGCCATCAGCTCTTTCACATACTGTTGTCTCTGCTGAAATATGGGTCCTTTACCTCCAGTTCCTGTCTTCTGCTGATCTAAATCTCATTCGTTCCTCAGAATAAAATGTAGACATCATAGCTGTCTACTCTACTTCCTTTGATATGTCTCTCCAGAATCCCTCAGCTAGAAATTATTCTTCTATTGTATGCTATGATGAGCTCTATACCTTTACTTTGTTATATATTGTGAACTGTTCATGTATGAGTATTCCCAGGCTTTTGCCTCCCTCTGCTTCTTAAAAGAAACCATGGTGATCATATATTAGTCTCCTAGAAGACTTAATTCAGAATGTTTTAAATAAATTAATAAATTTTCATCTGATAGTCATCATCTTTCCTTTAAGTTTGTCAGAGAAACTCTTCATGTGAGAGTAGTCATATAATTAATAATATTGATGTAGCAATATTATTCATATTATAAAAACAATCAGTCAATTAGAATCTCTGTGTTATCTCTCTCTCTCTCTCTCTCTCTCTCTCTCTCTCTGTCTCTGTGTGTGTGTGTGTGTGTGTGTGTTGGTGGGCAGGGGGCATGTTAACAGAAAATGCTCCCAATTAATTAGAGAAGAATGGCTTATGTCCATGTTATCTTGGACATAAGCCATTCTTCTCTAATTAATTGGGAGCAATTAAGTCTCTAGAACAAAAATACTGTAAAAAAATACTAGAATACTTCTGAATAATTTTCCAGAAGCATTTTAATAAAGGTCATGAAGATTATAAAATTTTAAATAAAGGAGGCATAGAAAGTAACAGCTGCCAAATTGTGCCTTAGACTCTTCTTAAAAATCTTGTTCCATCTAGGGAAGAGGGATGGATGGATGGATGGATATGGACAAAGGGCAATAAGGTATGTAGATTTAATGTTAACTTGAAGGAGTCTCTGGGAAACACAGAGGCAGAGGCAAAAGTGATGTTGACTAGGGAAACTTAAAAGTACAGAAGCTTCAAATAATACAATCATTGATTTATCTTAGGGCTCCTTTTTCTGTTTTTATTTCTAACACTACATTGGTTAGGGTAATCACTAAGTACTATAACAGGCCGACAGCTGTATAGTGACTCAAATACAACTGAAGATTAATTCTCTCACATGCAGCAGAAGTCAGTGAAGGCAAAATTTATGTGAAGAAAAGTCTCTGACACTGACTAGAAATAAGAATTTTAACTTCTTCCTACTTTTTCTCCCTCCCTCTGCTTCTCTTCCTCCTTCCCACAAATTTCACAACTTTGGAAACTCAGCGGTGTTTTACTACGTATTTATCCATCTTTTGGCTGTTACTAATATGTGTATTTTTTTGGATACTCAATAAGAAGTCATCATTGAAAAAAAGTTCCACTTCACTGGTCAACATGGTTCCTAAGGGAGGAATGTGTGTTCTATTTAAAAAGGTCAAAAAAATTAGCCAGGCGGTATGTACCTATAATCCCAGCTACTCAGGAGGCTGAGGCATGAGGTGAGAATTGCTTGAACCTGGGAGGCCTAGTTTGCACTGAGCCAAGATTGTGCCACTGCACTCCAGCCTGGGCAACACAGCAAGACTCTGCCTCAAAAAAAAAAAAATGTCAAAGAGGTTGAAATAAAATAACTAGCGGTAGCTATATAGAGATATATATTTAAATGTATTACTGAAGTAGTATAGATGAATTCATTATTTCTTATTTTCTGAATGTAATTTTGCACATTTAGCTCCTTACAAAAAATTGTTTGCAAAATACAGTGTTTAAACATTTTTCATAAACTCCATATTTATAAAGAACTTCTTTTAGCATAAAAATCTGTTACTTTATTTTCTTTATTCT
This sequence comes from Cacajao melanocephalus, assembly GCA_963573385.1. Lineage (NCBI taxonomy): Eukaryota > Metazoa > Chordata > Mammalia > Primates > Pitheciidae > Cacajao > Cacajao melanocephalus. Next base: position 37,315 of record CAUYLG010013373.1, read on the forward strand.
TCGTTAATTCCAGAAATTTAGTATGGATCTCTAAAGTACTTAAAGTAATTTAGAAACTGAAATTCAGCATTTTCATGTACTTCTGGCATATATTGTTTCCATGTATTTCTGTTCAGCAACGTATTGTTCCTGAACTAATACTACTTGTGTTATTTATGTTTATTTTATAGTTTATAAGCACTTGATACAGCTTCACAGTCATTTTAGACGTGTTTGAAACTGAATTAATTCTGTTGTGACTTCTATTCATATAGTCTTATTTTTTCTTTTTAACAGAGATATGACGGAAGTTGTACATATTAAAGATAGGAAGGAGGCAATTCATGAGTTAAAATATTCACCAGATGGAACTTACCTTGCTGTTGGATGCAATGACAGCTCAGTTGATATTTATGGAGTTGCTCAGCGTTATAAAAAAGTTGGCGAGTGTTTGGGATCCCTTAGTTTCATCACTCATCTGGACTGGTCCTCAGACAGTAGATATTTACAGACAAATGATGGAAATGGGAAAAGACTTTTTTATAGAATGCCAGGTAACAATTTCTAGCAAATTATAGACTTGTAGTGCCTATACAATATTTTAGAGTTTTACTAGAGGCAGAGTGTAAATTACATTTGATCATAGGAAATCAAAGAAGATCTGACCTAATATTTGAAGCATTGTAGACTTTTCTGTAAGGCTGCTTTATTTTATTGAAATTCTTTTTTTTTCCCCCTCAACTTTATTGAGATATAATTGACATTAAAAATTGTATATGCTGAAAATGCACAATGTAATATTTTGATATATACACTGTGAAATGATTTCCACAATCAAGCTAAATGATGTTTCTGTCACTTCACATAGTTACCATTTTGTGTGTGTGTGTGTGTGTGTGTATGTGTATGTGTGTGCTGAGAACATTTAAGTTCCACTCTCTTAGCAAATTTCAGGTGTACCATACACTAACAGTATTATTAACCATAGTCAACATGCTGTACATTTGATCTTCTGAATTTATTCATCCTATATAACCGAAGCTTATATCTCTTTATATCCACCCCCACCCAGCCCCCACTATCCTCTGACTCTCCCAGTCCCTGGCAACTACTACTCTAAATCCTTTGGTTCTTAATTAAAACTCTTTTGCCTGGAGGATCTAAAACAGATTTGCTTTTTATTGAATTCCATACCATGAGCATAGTATATGGTAAAGTACCACTGTATCTTAGAGAGTCAAAATGCCACTTTTGTGGGTGGAACTAATTAAGTGACTATAATTACTGGAAATGTGTGACCAATGAATTATTTGTTTTTTTGTGATTATCTCAAACTTTGCAGGCTGGGCATGGTGGCTCACACTTGTAATCCCAACACTTTGGGAGGCCACAGTGGACTTACAGCTTGAGCCTAGGAGTTTGAGACCAGCCTGGGCAACATGAAAAAAAACCATCTTTGCCAAAAAATACAAAAACTAGCTGGGTGTGGTGATATGCATCTGTAGTCCTATTTATTCAAGAGGTCGGGATAGGAGGTTCACTTGAGCCTGGGAGGATGAGGCTGCAGTGAGCCATTATGTTGCCACTTGCATTCCAGCCTATGTGACAGAGCAAGAGCCTGTCTCAAAAAAAAATAAATTTTGCAAATATTAATATAACTAACAAACTAACTTTGAAAAACAGAGTTTCAAAGATTATAAAAGAGGAATAAATAGGCTGTGTTCAGTGGCTCACGCCCGTAATCCCAACACTTTGGGAGGTTAAAGTGGGAGGATCTTGTGAGCCCAGGAGTTTGAGAACAGCCAGGGCAACATGGTGAGACCACATGTCTACCAAAAAGAAAAAAAGAGCAGGATGTCATGGCCTGCGCCTGCAGTGGGAGGATCACTGGAGCTGGGAGTTCAAGGCTGTAGGGAGCCAAGATCATGCCAGTGTACTCCAGCCTGGGTGAAAGAGGAAGACTGTGATTCTAACTAAACAAATAAGTAAATAAATTAGCAAGTGAATGAGTGAATGAATGGATGGAATAAAAGCAGAATCATCAAAATATTACCTCTTAGTACTTTTATTTTTATTTTTTTTTGAGATGGAGTTTTGCTCTGTCGCCCAGGCTGGAGCGTAGTGGCATGGCTAGGCTCATGCAGCCTCTGCCTCTGAGGTTCAAGTGATTCTCCTGCCTCAGCCTCTCGAGTAGCTGAGATTACAGGTGCCTGACACCATGCTCAGCTAATTTTTATATTTTTAGTAGAGACAGGATTTCACCATGTTGGCCAGGCTGGCCTCTTAACTACTGACCTTCAGTGATCTGCCTGTCTCAGCCTCCCAAAGTGCTGGGACTACAGGTGTGAGCCACTGCACCTGGCCACCACATAATACTTTATTTATTGTGGTGCTTAGTGAATTTGTCACTATCTTCCAAGAACTTATTATATAAAATGAGCTGCATAATTCAATTAATGCGTCTCCCCAAAAGTTTTTCATTAACAGTCTATATATAATGAAGATTGACTGGGTCCAAAGTCTTCTTACCTAATGTAAATATATTGCCTCACACTCATCCTTTCTTCTTGGTGTTTTCCAATTCTCTCTTTTTTCTCAACTATGTATCTTAGGCTTCTTTTTTAATACCTGATTTGCCACTTCCTCATAGCTTACGTTTTTTAAATAACTTACCCTGTTATCACTAATCTGTATCATTTTTTAAACAGGATTCAGTTTTTTCCTCCACATAGGTGAACCTGCTAAGCTAATCATTCAACGCAATGTGTATCTCTGAATCAGTGTAATTTTGGTAGTAGCTTTTAAAAAAATCCTTGCATTTAGTTTTCTTTTCTCTTAACCCAAACTTACCTACTTATATGTATTTCCCTCTAAGTGGGGTGGGAAGATACTTCAAATTTTAGAATTTACTATGTTATCAGTACAGTTTAGGCTTGAGAAAATCAAATAAAATAACTTCTTAAATTAAAACTCTGATTTATTTTTAGGAGGAAAAGAAGTGACAAGTACAGAAGAAATAAAAGGTGTTCATTGGGCTTCATGGACATGTGTTTCAGGCCTTGAAGTAAATGGAATTTGGCCCAAGTATTCAGATATCAACGATATAAATTCAGTAGATGGAAATTATATTGGCCAAGTTTTAGTTACAGCTGATGACTATGGAATTATAAAATTATTCCGATATCCATGTTTAAGAAAAGGTACTTTTTCTTTCAAAATATTGTTACGTAACCTTTCTCTCACAAAAGAAATTCTTGCAGAAAATTAGTCTTGAGATAAGTTAAAGGATTTTGCATTTTTTAAATGCACACTGATTGATGAAGGGTTTTATTTTGCTAATTCAAAAATTAATGTCATGTTGCATTTATTTTGATCATGAAGTTTTATTAGAAAATTCTTTTTGAATTCATATGTTGTTATGAATGCACTATATCTCTTTCTTTAAAAAAAAACATTTTTCATTTCCTGAATTCCTTCATATAGTCAGACTATACAATGATGGTTGTTTTTGTTTTTGTTTTTTTTGAGATAAAGTCTTGCTCTGTTGCCCAGGCTGGAGTGCGGTGCAGTGTCTGCCTTCTGGGTTTCAGCGATTCTCCTGCCTCAGCCTCTTGGGTAGCTGGGATTACAGGCATGTGCCACCACACCCAGCTAATTTTTGTATTTTTAGTAGAGACAGGGTTTCACCATGTTGGCCAGACTGTGTCTCAAACTCCTGACCTCAGGTGATCTGCCTGCCTTGGCCTTCCAAAGTACTAGGATTACAAGTATGAGCTGGTGTCTGATAGGTTTAGCTTTGTGTCCCCAGCCAAATCTCATTTTGATTTGTTATCCTCAGGTGTTAAGGGAGAAACCTGGTGGGAAGTGACTGGATTATGGGCAGTTTCCCCTATGCTGCTGTTGTGATAGTGAATGAATTCTCACAAAATCCAATGGTTTTATAAATGGTAGTTTTTCCTGTGATCTCACATACTTCTCTTTTCCTGCCACCCTGTGAAGAAGGTGCCTTGCTTCCCTTTCCCCTTCTGCCATGATTATAAGTTTCCTGAGGCCTCCCCAGTCATGCTGAACTGTGAGTCAGTTCAACCTCTTTCCTTTATAAATTACTCAGTCTTGGGCAGTTCTTTAAAGCAGCATGAAAATGGGCTAATACAGGGTCTTATCATTTGGTTATTTTCTACATGTTTTATGTATCACTTCTTTTTCCTGGATCTCTTCTAAAATGATAGGAATCATTCTGTTCATAGACCTGGGATAATTAAATAAAATGCTCTATTAGGCATCATTTATTTATTCCATGCCTATTTCATAAAGTATTTAAGTCAGCGTATAACAAGTCCCTGTGTACTAAAGCAATTATACAAATAGACAATCAGTATCGGGAAATATAAATAGAAGTACCATATTCAAACTAGATAAAATGACAGCAGTCAAACATCAGATTTGATTTTGAGCTTCATGGAAACCAGAAATAAAGCAGAGCATAAAATAGTTTCATTATATATTTTTTAAAAATAAAAGCATACTTACTCCTCTAGCAAATCAAAGTTTCTTTGAAAAATTTCAAAGAACTTTCCTATGGTATAGGACTTTATACTAGCTACAATGAATGTGTATTTTTAGAGCATCAACACCTATAGCAGATGCAGTAGTGATTTTTACCTGGCTTGTTGATACAAGCCATTGGGCAAACATTAACTAGCTAAAGTAGTTTGATTCAAATATATAATCTACTGATGTCAAACTTAAGGGCTCGATTTTTCCAGAAGCCCAGGCTGGTATTTCTGTTGTGCTCCTAAGGTACAGTGATGAGTTTAAGGTCTTGCCAGCTTGCCATGTTGTTGATTGCTGCCTGTGAGATGTCAGCTTCCTAGGTGCATGTGAAAATATTTTACTAAGTATGTTAATAAAGGTGTGTTAGTCTGTTTTCACACTGCTACAAAGAACTTCCTGGACTGGATAATTTATTTTTTTTAAATGAGGTTTAATTGACTCACAGTTCCTCATGGCTGGGGAGGCCCTCAGGAAATTTACAGTCATGGCAGAAGGGGAGGGGGAAGCAAGGCACATCTTACATGGCAGCAGGAGAGACAGTGGGAGCAATAAAAAACTGCCAAACACTTTTATACCATCAGATCTCTTGAGAACTCACTCACTATCACGAGAACAACGTGAGGGAAACTGCCCCCATGATTCAATCGCCTCCCACCAGGTCCTTCCTTCAACATGTGGGAATTACAATTTGAGATGAGATTTGGGTGGGGACACAGAGCCAAACCATATCAAAAGGCTGGCTAAATCTCTAGCAATTAAAGTACCCTATTTTTGAGTCCCACCACATAGCCAGAACATGAGAGTCACCATGCACAACAAATTTTAAGATGATACTTGCCTGGTCGTAAAGTGTGAGATTCAGTAAGAGTCATGATGATCTTACTTTAGACATTCCTCCTACTTACTGTTTCACATACTGACCTCTATGCAAAAACAGAAATGCTTTAATCATCTGAGTTTTTTTAGTCAAGTGAATAGTATTTATTGATTATTGTTATAATTTGCAAGATATTTCATTTATAATATGTATAGTAGTTCTTTGAACCACTTTGAATATTTTACCAAAGCCTAGTTAGTCTTATCTAAGAGATTATTCACTCCTTCAAGGACAGAAGTATAAATTGTTTTTCTTTTTTGTTTCCCTTTTGTTAGACTTTTGTTAGTAATGCATTTTCTAGTAAGGATGATTTTTATTTCTAGGCACTTATGAGTCAATTTGAGATTGTGGCTAGGTCAGTGGGAAAGACAGAATATGACTACTGTGTTTTTAATGGATTAGTATAAGTATTTTAGATTTTATGTTTTGCAGACCACTTGGGCCAAAAAAGATTATGTATTTATTGAATTCACATAATTATATACTTTGAAGTTAGCAGTATTACTAGAAAAATTCTTTTTAGATTATTAAGTTGCATTGCTAGTCCAACTTAAGGTTAGAAAAATGTAGCTGATGTATTAATATGTTTTAGGTGTCCACTCAGGTAATATTCATTAGGTGACTTCCTAGAAGTATAGCATTTACAAAATGTGGATTTTAAATAATAGAAGTAGTTTACATTATAAAATCATTGTAATTGAAACAAAAAAATATGAAGTTAGCTCAAAGAGAGAATGATTATATGAGCCATATGTACCCTACATTTACTGCACTTTAATTTCAGCCCAAAACATTCCACCCCCTCTATATATTTTTCTTCATTATCATTCTCTTTTTCTCTAGTTTCACTTGCTCTTGACCATAATCTCTCTGAAAGAATCCAGTACTCTTCCCAGGCAGCAGCATAGGGGCTGTGGTAGAGGGTGAGTAGGTCAGGATTGAGGAGAATGGAGAGGGCAGGATTAGTTTAGTCTATCCCCTTCTTCACTGTTAATAATGGCCAAGACCCTCTCTGTACTTCTTGTTGACAAATGAAAATTTATATTTGGAGAAAGTATCATTTAGATTGCAGGAAATACATAGGGAAAACCAAATATCTAACAAAAAAAATTATAGCAGAGACTGATTTAGTGCTGTCTTCCATTTTGTTGCATGTAGCTTTAATGCCTTTTTTCCACTGCTACAAAATATTGTGTTGTAAATATATGCTGTAATTTATGGATTTATTCTCCTGTCATTGGACATTTGAGTCATTTATAATCTTTTGATATTAAATGCAAGTTTCTTAAAGGAGTGAAATACCTAGGAGTGAAATTTCTGGGTCACGGAGAATGTGAGCTTTATAAGAAAATTATTTTCCAAAATGGTAATACAATTTTACAAAGCCTGTTGATTCAGCACTTGATATTGCTACATTGTCTAATTTTTGCAAATTCAGTTAGTGTAACTGATGTCACATTGAGGTCTTAATTTTCATTTTTCTGACTCTGAATTAGGTTAACTATCTTTTAAAATACGTTTTGGTCTTCTAAGTTTTCTCCTGTGTCAAACATAGGTTCATATCTCTTTCCTATTTTCCTATTGGGTTATTTATTTTATTGATCTGTAAGAGTTACTTTATATACTCTAATGATACAAATGCTTTGTAGTTTTTATAGTTTGCAGTTGTCTTTTCCCAGTTTATGGCTTGCCTTTTTATTTTCTTAATGATGTGTTTTTCTTGGTCAGTTCTTAATTTCAGTGTAGTCCAGTCTATTTCTCTTTCTTTTCCTATAGGTAGTGAAGTTTTATATATTAAGAAATTCTTACTTTTACTAGTGTCAGATATTTTCATATATTTATATATTCCCATATCTAGAAATTTAACATCATTAAAATATGGTTAAATGGAAAAAATATTTTGTCATATTGCTACAATTTATTCAAAATATTTAGTTCATATTAGCTTTGTGTGAAAATACACATTAAAACACGTTAGAAAAGAAATGGAGTCATTGAAACACAAGTACTTTATTTATAAAGAAATATATATATTTCTTTATCATTACCAAGAATTTTTATCCTCTTTCAAATTAGGCAAGTTTCTGTGATCATTATAGCTTGCTTTGATAAATCTTTTCTCTGAGATATTCGTCCTCATTGATGACTGTTTAGGCCTTAACTATTCTTATTATTTAATCATTTTATCATAGTTTTCATAATTACAATGTACCTTGTGAGCATATAATCCAATTTATATTTAAAAATGAGGAAATGGAGTCCAAAAGAGGTTTAGTGGAATGCTCAAACTTCTGTGCTATTAAATGGTCAAACCAATGCTCAAGCCACTAGTCTTTTGATTTCAATTCTGATATTCTTTAAGCTACATCAAACTTTTGCCCTCTTCTGTGCGTTATAGGGGTTGGAATCATGTTCATGGCCTTTTAGTTTCCTTCACTACTCTTTCTTCCATTACAGTTTGGCATTCCAACTCAAATGTCCAGGCAGAGCAAAGGGAAATTTAATCTTTACTTTTACTTTCTTTTTCTTTCTTCAAATATCTAATGAGTTTTTGCTATATACCAGGCACCAGGGATATATATTAAACAAAATATTACTGCTGTCTTCAAGGAGCTTATAGTTTTATTGGAGGAGTTAACACGTAAATAGACTATTACATTTCAGTGTTATATAAGTATAATCACAAGGGGTAATCACAGAGAATTCTGGAAGCATGTAACTTGGTCTTGGTGAGTCAAGGTCACTTCATGAAAGATGTGATATCTACGTTTGCTTTTAAGATATACATTTATCAGAACTAGTTATTAAAAAATAAATTGGTTATTAAAAATTATTAATACAGTCCCATTGACTAAAAATAACTGATTTCCCTTAGACTTATTTTACAACTTTCTTCTTTAGCTGCCTTGGTTTATCCAAGAGGGTCTTTGAAAAGTCTCAAAAGTTTGGAAGGGACTTACAGGATTATTTGTACCTCTCTCTCTATCACTCAGCATAGGCAGAGTAGATGCTCAGATAATTCTTTTTAATTTGCCCTAACATGACAAATTAGTACATCTTAGAACTTGGAATTTTATTTGTTAGAATTTCTGGCTTTAACTTTTAAGACTGTCTGGTGTCTAGGAGTGCTTAAGGGTTGCATCAAAGGAAATAGTAGTTAAAGCTCCCTCAACAGGCAAGTAATGCATTCCTATGTGAGAGCCCTTACCTTATAGGGCTTTGCTGAGTTGAACTACAGGAAGTTAAATTAGTTACTTAGATTAAGCTACATTAAAAATTTATTCCTAAAATAACAGTATTACTATGAAGCAGCAGTAATTTGTAACTTTAGATGACTTTTGATTGTGTTTTATGCTTTAATTATGGTAGTTATCCCTAAAGTCAGGACTAAGATGAAAGTTTTTCTCCAGAATTTCATTGATGAGGCCTTGGCATCCTGATATACAAGATATACAAGTCTTCTATAACTTAATATAAAATGTTTAAAATAATATCAAAATGAAGCTAAGCATTATTGTATCCTGTGTACTTTAACAAGAATATGTATATATTGCCACAAAGCAGGAGGAGGAAGAGATAGAAAATATATTTTTAAAATATGTTCTTGTCAGATGCAGTGGCTCATGCCTGTAATTCCAACACTTTGGGAGTCTAAGGCAGGAAGATTTCTTGAGCCCAGGAGTTTGAGACCAGCCTGGGCAACATAGCAAGACCCTGTCTCTGCCATAAATAAATAAATAAATAAATAAATAAAATATATCCCTATTATCACACAGATTTTTAATAAAATTAACCCCTGTCTCTGCCATAAATAAATAAATAAATAAATAAAATATATCCCTATTATCACACAGATTTTTAATAAAATTAACCACAAAGTTAAATGATTCCTTTATAATTGGAGAAATTGGGTGTATACCACCTTAGCCAAATGATACAGCTTAACATCTCTAATGATAGAACTGACCGTATCCCCTGAAATGACATATCCAGAAGGATACAACATTGCTCATGCCCAAAACACATCACCTGAATCTAATCATGAGAAGGCATTAGACAAAACCCAAATTGAAAGATATTTTTTAAACTATCTGGACTTTTAAAATGATTACAAAGGACATTTTTGGAACAATGGACATATTTGACTTTGATTAATATGATGTATTACATTGATTGACTTTTTATGTTGAACCAAACTTGTATTCCTGACATAAATCTCATTTGATTATGTTGTATAATCCTTTTTATATGTTGCTAAATTCAGTTTGCTATTATTTTGTTGATGACTTAAGTGTTGAAAGGATCCTCTGGCTGCTTGGGTTGAGAATAATGGGTGTAAGGTCAACTTGATTAGTCCTTTGAATTTCACTTACAACCAAAGGCCTCAGGCCAAAACATTCAAATGTCTTAATATAAAAACAGTTGATCCCCAGGTGTTTCTAAAAGTAGTAAGATAATACCTCACAGCCCTTGTGGTTCCTTGTGAATCAGTAGAGGAGATATTTACATTCCTTAATATAGATTCATTCATTTGTTCATTCAACCAATTTTTGAGTCAGCTTTTTCCCCATTTGTTCATAATTCATATAATAGGATGACATAGTGATTCGTGTATAAAAATTGCTTGAAATGGTATTCTGTGTGATAGCACTTATCAATTTAAAGATATATTTTTATTATAGGGGCCAAGTTTAGAAAATATATTGGCCATTCAGCTCACGTAACTAATGTCAGATGGTCACATGATTATCAGTGGGTTATTTCTATTGGTGGAGCAGATCACTCTGTCTTTCAGTGGAAATTTATTCCTGAAAGAAAACTGAAAGATGCTCTTCACATAGCACCGCAAGGTAAGTATTATACATTACCTAAACAGTCTCCCTGTCAAATAACTCTTCAGTAACCCCCAAATAACAATTTTATATTGAAGTATAATCTAGCCTCATAAGTTAACAGTGTAGTTTGTTATTAGTAGAAATTTCAAGTTAAAATATTAGTTCTATGTGTTTAAAGTTAGATGTCACAGAGTATGGAATACAAAGTAATTTCAGTTGCATTTTAATCTATCAAATAATGAGTGAAGAAACAATTATATTATGAATAGCAAAACAAACATTTAATATATCCTCTGGGAGATGGGTATCTAGATTTTGTAAATGCTTTTATTGACAAAAATTATCAAATGTCAATTCATCTGTTGCATATAGTATTTTTAGCTATTTTTCATGTTAATTATAGATTATATTCACTTATATTTGCACAGACATTTAAATTTGATGTAGCGGTCATTGGGGAGCCAGTGAAGGGATTTAAAGGAGCTATTGAGTTTGCAGTGAGTGGAGAGGAAGATAATCTGTAGTACAGTTTACTGACATCTGTGTCACTTGAATAGGTAATTTCATTTGATTGTTTTATGGCTTGTCTCCATGTCAACTGACATAGCTCTTAATCATTAATTTTACAGTGCTGTTTTGAAAATGAATCTTCTTTAAACAAGTAACATTTTATTTTTAAAAATTACAGAAAGTCTGGCTGACTCTAATAGTGATGAATCAGATTCAGATCTGTCTGATGTTCCAGAACTGGATTCTGAGATTGAACAAGAGATACAGCTCACCTACCGTCGACAGGTAATTTTCCATATCACAAGGTTTTTCTCTGAAAAGTCCAATTTCTTCTTCATCTTGCTCCCAGTTAGTCATCTGTTATCTTTTGTGGCTTTAATTTCCCAAGCAATGTATGACTATATTAGTTTTCCCACTGTCAGTGTTGAAGTACGTTTGTGTAAAAATTTTTTTTATATTAAACGCTTGGTATGTTAAGTGTGCTTGCCTTCTATTTGCCTATAGTCTTTTGTCATAGTATACTCACATTTATTCCCTTAACAGTATTCTTTTATGAAGTATAAAAATTTCCTGGAACACTAAATATCTATTTGTGAGTGTGATATATAGAAAATGTGAATTTGTTCTTTCCAAGGGAGTAAATTTCATGAATTACCTTCTCATTTAAGACAATTATTAAAGCTGATCATGTTTTCAGACAATGTCTGAAAGTTATATTGGGAGTATATGAACACCTTTATCAATATATATTCTAAGAATATTCCTACTTATATACATTTTTTTAAAGGTTTACAAAGAAGATCTACCTCAGCTTAAAGAACAATGCAAAGAGAAACAAAAAAGTGCTACTTCTAAAAGAAGAGAGCGGGCTCCAGGAAATAGTATTCGATTACACTTTGTTCATGGGTATAAAACAACTGTCTTTCATTTATATGTTTGAATTTTGGTTCACACTTACTAGCTTAACATCTCTAATGATAAAACTGACTGTATCCCCTGAAATGACATATCCGAAAGGATACAACATTGCCCATGCCAAAAATATATCACTTGAATATAATCATAAGGAGACATTAGACAAAACCAAATTGAAAGATATTTTTTAAAATATCTGGATTTTAAAAAATGATTACAAAGGACATTGTTGGGACAACTGGGCATATTTGACTTAGATTAATATGATGTATTACATTGTGTGTAATACATCATATTAATGATGTGTGTGCTTTGTGAATTGGAACAAATCAACTTCTCTGTGCCTCTGTTTTTCTGGCTGTAAAATGGAGATAATAGTACTGTGTTAGTCCATTTCACATTGCTATAAAGGAATACCTGAAGCTGGATAATTTATAAAGAAAAGAAGTTTATTTGGCTCAGTGTTCTGCTGGCTGCACAAGCATGGCACCAGCATCTGCTCAGCTTCTGGTGAAGTGTCAAGAAGCTTTAACTCATGGCAGAAGGCAAAGAGGGAGCAAGTGTGTTACATAGTGGGAGAGGAATCAAGAAAGAAGGGAAAGAATGGCACCAAGCCATTCATGAGGAATTCACCTCCATGACCCACACTTCCCACCAGGCCCAACATCCCACACTGGGGATCACATTTCAACATGAGATTTGGATGGGACAAATAACCAAATCGTATCAAGTACCTACCTTAAAATGTTCTGATGAGGAGTAAATAAGACAGTGCTAGTGTTAACTTATATTATGTGACACATAATAAGCACCGTGTAAGTGTTTATTAAATAAAAAAAAATTGTCTTATGTAAGTTTCATATTTATGGAAACGGACCTCTTTAAACAAAATAAGTAAAATTTAAGAGATAATCATCTCCCCTTAACATGTCTAATTTGGAATGATATTGTGACTTCCTCTTGTAAGAGCATTTTTGCCTAAATATTTTAATTTTACTAAAATACAGGTTCTCGATTCTCTTAGAACATCTGGCAATATAGGTCTCACATTTCAGCTTGGCAGAAACAGATTTTCCAGTCTGACTCTTTTCTACCTTTCACCCAGCATTAATTTTCTTACCTGACTGATAATACTTATCAAGAATTTGAAAAAGGATTTATTTAGTAAAAGTATTTTTTCTCCAGTGTTAAAATGGGCAGTAGTTTCTATGCAGTTGTATTTTATGAATATTTTAAAATTGTTGTTTTTCCTTGTTGGTATAATGGTGAAAAAAAGAGAAAAAAATTGTTGTTTAAACTTATTTTTGGAATATATGTTGTAGTCTTTGGTCCAACAATGTGTATAAAAGGGTACAGTTTGAAAATCTTTCTCCCACCTCTGTCCTCCCAGCCATCATTTCCCCTCTCTGCAGATAGTCACTGTGACTTAGTTTCAGAAATACTTACACATATACAACAAATACAAATATATATTCTTTTCTATACCTTTTACTCATAAAAAGCAATTTTTTGTTTTATAGTATATAATATACTTATGTAAATATTATACTATACATACTATCCTCTACCTTGTTTTTTTCCATTCAGTATTATAGCTTAGATTTAGCTATTTGTAGTCCAAGCAATTCATAAAAGTTTATTGGATCTGAGGTGGTGGTATTTTTTTAACTGATTAGGCTGGGTGTGGTGGCTTACACCTGTAATCTCAGCACTTTGGGAGGCCAAGGTGGGGGGAGCTCAGGAGTTTGAGACCAGTCTGAGCAACATGGCAAAACCCCATCTTTACAAAAAAATACAAAAATTAGCCAGGCATGGTGACACATTGCTGTAGTCCAGCTACTTGAGGGGCTGAGGTGGGAGGATCATTTGAGCCTGGGAGGTAGAGGCTTCAGGGAACTGAGATCACACCACTGCACTTCAGCCTGAATGACAGAGCGAGACCCCATATCTTAAAAAAAAATTGTTTACTATCCTATAAAACTGGAAATTGAATGACTCACCTGAAAGGTAGCTACTTCTCCCCTGTATATTCTCTATTGATCAGGTAAAAGGCCAAAATTAATTATGTGTGATTTGTTTTCTATATTAGTTACAGAGGTTATGACTGTCGAAGTAATCTGTTTTATACTCAAATTGGTGAAATTGTGTACCACGTAGCAGCAGTGGGTGTCATTTATAACCGACAGCAGAACACACAGCGTTTTTATCTGGGTCATGATGATGATATTCTCTGCCTAACTATTCATCCTTTGAAAGACTACGTGGCAACAGGCCAGGTAGGTTGGAAAGACTGACAGTAAGCCAGATAAACTACACCTTTGTTTGAGTTTAAATAAATTAATCATATATCTCCTTTGTGTTCTAGGAAATGAAGAGTAAAAAATTCTTTAGGATGGGTTTTCAGATTACGAATAAAATTTACCCCAAACTTTTTTCCTACAGTTTTACTTAAAGTTTTTATTGTTTTAATTAATTTAACTTGGAACTCATAGCTCTGGCTTATTTTATTTCTGTCATGATATTAATTTTTTAAATTTGTGAGTAAAATTAGAGAAAACATAAGACTAGAAATCTGGTTTCTTTAGGTTGAGTTACCTAAAACAGTAAATTATTCAACAAATGTCCTGTGACAAACCAGAGGACTATGTCTTTTTACTTTACAACCATAATGCTAATCTATTCAGGTTTAGCAAAGAAGAAAGCACAAATATTGAAATAGAAAACACTGAGAAAAGTCTTAACTGATACCTCTCTATATGAGTATTCTTAGAGAAGGCAGGGAAGAAATGATGTTTATAGATTCTTACTGTATGTAAGTACTTTACTAGTTTATGAATGTATATTCATTTTATTCTCACCTCAATATTGTGAGAGTAAAATTATTTCCTGCAGTCTACAAATGAGAAGATTTAGGTTTAGAGAATTTGCTTGAGATCAATCAGCTAATAGGTAGTAAAGCCTAAAGCCTTCAGTCTGTCTGGCTTTAAACACTATGTAAATATACCATCTAGCTGGGATATATGGAAAAGGGGGCAACTTGCATCCTCCTATATAGCTTTCCTGAAAAGAGAGCAAACTCCCTTTTTTCTTTCTCCCATTCTTCCTCCCTTTCTTTGTGCCTCTCCTTCCTTCCTCTTTCTCTCCTTCCTCTCTCCTCCTTCCTTTCTTTCATTCACTCAAAAACATTCATCAAGCATGTTCTATGTGCCAAAAATTGTGCTAGGAATATAAAGATAAATAAGACAACTTCTTGCCATGATGAAAACTCATATTCTGAGTTGTGATACAGTGTCATAAGCATAGATCAGAGAAGCTTCTCTGATCTGTATTTATGACAATACCTTAGCACTATTGATGTTTTGGGCCAGGTTATTTTTTTGTGGGAGGCTGACCTATGCATTGTAGGATATTTAGCAGCATCCCTGGTCTCTACCCACTAGATGCCAGTAACACCCACTTCCCTGAGTCATGGCAACCCAAAGTGTCTCCAAACGGTGCCCAGATGTCCATTGGAAGGCAAAATCACCGTTTTAAAATGTAAAGATATGTACAAAGTCCAGCAGCAATGTAATGAAGAACTAATGATTGATTGTGTCCAGGAGAATCAAGGAAACCCTCATACAGATGATGAGCTGAGTTGTTTACCTGGCAGTGGGGAGGTTTGGGGAAAGCATTCTAAGTATATTATAGCATGCATAAAAGTAAGGCAAAAAAAAAAAAAAAAACAAAAAAAAAAAACCAAGCTTATTTAAAGAACAATGAGTTCTAAGTGCAGAAGTTGGAAGTTAAAAAAAAAAATAGAACTATGAGTAACCCACAGCATTCAAATCCTAGAATGCATTATGGACGTTAATGGAAGAACTAATCATGAAGGTAGGTGGGGGCCTCAGGGACACTATTGACCTTTAGTTTATAGAAATAGTTCCTCTTGAAGCACAGTTATGTGCTCATGTGCAAGGAGTTGAACATTATTCTGATACTACTGGAATGAAGACTGTAAAAAGTGGCCATTTGCTACCATGATCCTGAGATTTTAGGAAATTCAGATCAGATTAAATAAAAAATTAGTATGCCACAGGTTTTCCCTGACTACCCATCAAGTCATATCTCCTGTGCTTCTGCCTTTGCTTACCCGACAGCATTTCTGCTTTACACACTGCAGATTCAAAGTCTTTCTTGCAAGGCACGGGCTCACACTGCCTTATCTCCTCCCAATGTTTTCCAGTTCTTTCCTGGGTAATAGTGCAGCCAACCAGTCCCATCTCTATAAAGTTTTAGACTTCTAACATAAATGTGTTAAAATGGTTCAGAATGAAAAAAAAAATGTATGTTATTGAAAGGAGAAATACTTTTTTTTTTTTTAAGACTGAGTCTCGCTCTGTTGCCAGGCTGGAGTGCGGTGGCGTAATCTCGGCTCACTTCAACCTCCGCCTTCCAGGTTCAAGTGATTCTCCTGCCTTAGCCTCCTAAGTGGCTGGGACTATAGGCATGCATCACCATGCCCAGCTAATTTTTGTATGTTTTTTTTTTTTAGTAGAGATGGGGTTTCACCATGTTGGCCAGGATGGTCTCGATCTCTCAACCTCGTGATCCGCCCACCTCGGCCTCCTAAAGTGCTGGGATTACAGGCGTGTGCCATCGTGCCCAGCCCCAGAGAAATACTTCTGAGTATTTTGTCTGAGTGTTTTGAAATTTAGATGAAAAAGCCTTCTGCTCCAGACATGGGATGTGGATCCTTGACGTTTCTGGTGAAATCTGCGCATCTGTTGTTTTTATATCTGTTCCCTACCCTGTAATCCCCACCATGTGCACTTCTTCTGTGGTTTTGGTCTCTTGTTTAATTGCCCACAAGTTATACTACTGGGTAACCAGAACCAGGTGTGAATGTGCTGAGAGTTCTACTGTTTTGCATGATAGGAAAATTGAGAAATAATACATATAAAAGACATAGAGGCATAACATCAATGCATAGTTGGAAGTTGACTCTCAAGGGCTGACACGGTGTGTGTGGGTGTGTGATAAGCTTCTCATCCCTGCATGGATGCAGTATTCTTAGCCTTAGTAGGAAAACTTGGTTTAGTGGTTTAAGCCTTGTGTGACCGATATCTTAGAAGACAAAGCAGTATATTGGTAGATGTCAATATAGCAGTGCCTAACTCTGTATAAATAGAGAAATGGGATTAGCCATAGAGGTTAAAACTACCTTGTTATCCCATATATTAACACAAACTGCGTCTTGGATACACAGTTGTATTTAATGTTCTACAATCTAGCCTTTCCAGTACAGGCACTTTCTGAGAAACCTTTGTCCTCATTTGGGACATTTTGTTGTCGGGTTTTTGTGTTTGTTTTTGTGGGTATTTGCTTCATTTCACCCCTGAGCTTTCAGATAGACAGATGTGATTCAAAACTCTGTTCTGAGGTGTTTATTGTAGTGGAGTAATGGGTTTGCAGTAATAAGTCATACTTTTCCACCAAAGCGGGGGGCTTGGGAATCCCTGAGACTAGCTAAAGTTAAGTTGTTGGAAGAATTCCTTGATTGGAAAATTTACCTTTGTGTTTTGTTGCTCTGTTTACTGAAAATAACTCGGGGATGCCCCTTTTCCATCTACTGCTTTGATTCCTTGGATCCCACCTATTCTTTTACTTTAAGAAAAAACAAATAATTGTTGCAGAGGTCTCTGTATTTTGCAACTGCCCTTTTGTAAGAAGTACTTTTTCCAAATAAAACAATTTAAAAAAAGAAATTTAGATGAAACATGTAGAGAGTTTTGTCTTTTGGAGAATTAAATACAAAGAATAACCCCTTGTCAGGAACTGTGACCTTGAGTGGAAGTGTGAAAGAATGTGAAAGAAACTCACCTGGAAACTCGAGTAATGTTGACTAATTGTACTATAATTTGGAAATTTTGTTTAATTCAGCAAATACTTGTTGAATGCTTCCTATTCAAAAGCATTAAATGTTGTAGGGGAAACATGAAGATAACTCAGATTGGCTGCCACTATCGGGAGCACTATCTAGTGCAAAAATTGGACAAATTACTCTGTGTGTGTATGTATGTATATGTGTGTGTGTGTGTGTATATATATATATATAGTTCACTAAAAACACACTAATTTAGATGTCTTGTGGCAGCTCAGATTCAACATGTCTAAAATGGAGATAAATAGGATTTATCTTCCCTTCAAAACTTGTTCATCCTTTTCTGTTTCCTTCTTAGAACATAGCTATATATTAACTTGGTTGCCTAAGCCTGGAAGTTAATCTTGTTCTTCATCCCCTAAAGCTAGTCAGTTCTCAGATTGCACCCATTCTTTCACCTGAATATATATATATATATATATTTATATATATATGTGTGTGTATGTGTGTATATATATCTATGTATATCTATGTATATATATTCTTTTTTCTTTAATTTTTCCATATCTCTACTGACAATCAGTGCTTCACAATTTCTGAAACATTACTGTAGCCAATTGATCTCCTGCTTGAGTATTTTCCTCTGTCCATTTTCTCCATTTACAAGTAATCTTCTAAAAGACTTAAAATTCTGCAATGTTTATTAGTATTAATAGCTTGTAGGCTGTCTAAGAAGCTGTCTTAATAGCCACAAGCTCTAAATGGTAAGAGATAGAAAGGGAAGGCTGAGAGTCAGACTTGGGTTAAATGCCTTGAATTTCATTTAACCAAGTCTGACTCTCCAACCTCCCCCTTTTATCTCTTACCATTTGCGTCTTTGAATAGAGGCAAATGGTAAGAGATAAAAGGGGGAGGTTGGAGAGTTCTTGCCTTCTGAGATATATGGAATTTGTCCAACACATATTCTTTTGCCTTCTGAGATATATAGAATTTGTCTAACACATATAATGCTGTTTCACATCTTTTACTTAGTTCTATCCTCTTAGAAAACTCTTTCCTTCCACTTCTATTCAACCTTCCAACTTCATCTAATATCTGCTCCTTTTAGGACTTAGGCTAAGCCTCTCTGAGAACTCTCTCAACCTCTCCCTTCTCCCCTTCATCCCTGAGTAAGATGCCCTAAGTGTACTTTAATAATTCTCAGTATTATACTAAATACTGTCTGTATGTCCTTGAATATCATATTGAAATCCAAGCTCTTCCAGTTACTAGCTACTGGCAAATTACCTAACCTCTTTTTGCCTTCATTTCTGTATCCTTTAAAATAAGGATATTATCTGTTCCTATCTTGTAGAGTTGTTGTGATTGGTACATGAGTCAATCTTTGTAAAGTGCTTAGAACAGTTTCTGGCACATAAATCAGTTCTCAGTGAATGTTAGTCATCATAATTTCCAGGTGAGATGTCCAGTAGACAATTGAAAATCTAAGTCTTGGATTCAGAGGAAAAGTAACCGTTCGAGAGTAGGACTTGAGGTTTTTATTGATCTAACCACTGAAGCTATAGAAGTAAGATACCTCAGGGCAAAAGTGAAGAATGAGAAGACTGAAGAATTAAAGACAACCTTAGGAGAGGTTTGTATTTAAGCAACAGGTGCAGGAATTGAGAAGGAAACTCGGTAGTAGGAGTCAAGGAAGCTGGGCATGGTGGCTCATGCCTGTAATCCTAGCACTTTTGAAGACTGAGGTGGGTAGATCACTTGAGCTCAGGAGTTCAAAACCAGCCTGGGCACAAGGTGAAAACACATCTCTACAAAAAATTACTTGGGCATGGTGACTCATGCCTGTAGTCCCAGCTACTTGGGAGGTTGAGACAGGAAGATCACGTTAGCCTGGGAGGCAGAGGTTGCAGTGAGCCGAAATCATGCCATTTCACTCCAGCAGGGCAACAGGAGTGAAACCCTGTCTCCGGAAAAAAAAAAAAAAGGAGGAGGATCAAGGAAACCAGAGAACCAGAAGAGATTAGCACAGTAAAATCATAAAAAGCATCAAATTCTGTAGAAGTTTTTATATAAAAAGAAAACTTAAAAGTTACTGACACTACTGTGTACCCACAAAAAATGTTAAAAAAAATTTAAGTTACTGGTAATGTTTGGCTGAATAACTTAGTGAAATATTGGCTAATTGCAGTCTTTTTATAAAATCAATCTCAAAATTAACTATAATTGATAGCTCTGTTTATTTCAGGAATTGTCTCTATATACAAAGATATATCTCTTCATGCTTATGGTTAAAGAAAGTGATTACTTGAGTCTAGAGGAATAATTAAGAATTGATAGTTTACCTGTACATTAGTGAACATCATAAACCAAATTAAAAAATACAAGTGACAGAGTGCTGCAGTAAAATTGCCTTTTCAGGTCTTGTTGACGTGCTTGGTACTTTAACCCCCTCTGAATATTTGTTTACACCATTGTCTTATCTACAATGTGCTTTCTTTCTTTATATTCAAGTCCTGTACTTTCTGAAGGCCCACCTCCAGTACCTTCTCTTCCATAAATTGTTTCTCCACAACCTTTTCATGTTCATTAAGCATCTGTTACCAGGTGTTTGTGTTTAATTGGTAATGTTCTGTTTTCCCAGTGAGTTTGCAAAAGCTACCTGAATGTCTTATTGCCCATTATATCTAGCATAGAAACAATAGATGTTCAGTAAGCATTTATTATTTTTATTGATGAAATATAGGATAAAAGTCACGTAGTCCTAGTTACGTCATTCCTAGAAACACTGAGCCTAGCCTCATTAGCTTTTGAACAAGTATAAGTAAAAAATATCAAATATATAGTCTGCTTTATATTTTTATTTAATAAATTTCTGTAGTAAAGAAGTCAAGCTGTAAAAATCTCTTGTTTTATTTCCTTTTAATAGATATAGAAATAAATAATTGTATATAATGACTTTTATAATTCTTTCTATTTTAGGTTGGTAGAGATCCCTCAATTCATATATGGGATACAGAGACCATTAAACCGTTATCTATATTAAAGGGCCACCACCAATTTGGTGTTAGTGCTGTTGATTTCTCAGGTAAGGCTGTTTTCTGTCTCAGTAAGAATGAACAAAATGCAGAGGCAGTACATAGCATTTTAATTTAAGCCAATGTTACCTAAGCTTGTCATTTAGCTGTGACATTCACAGTTTTTAGCAAATGTATATACTGTTGTCCTAATCAAACACTATGAAAGTGTGGGTTTGCTAGCTAGTTTATAACTTAATGGGTATAGTTTTAATACCTATTAAAATCAGCATGTTTCTGTAAACATAAAAATGTTTGTCTACATAGCAACCTAAATTCATCTCATTTTCTACAAGTAGTTTGTATCTCCCATGTTGGGCAAGTGCTGATCTCACTTACTGTTTTATAGCCAGAGTAAACTTTGAAAATGTTTAGGGTAAAAGGCTAGCAAAGAAAGAGTTGAGAACTGAAATACTTATTTTAGAGATATTTATAAGGTGACAATTTTAAGCTGTCTTGTAAATGTAATTTCAGATTATGTTAGCGGTTTTCTGTTTATTTAAAAGTTTGACATCTACAGGTAGATATAGTGAAAGCTAGGGTGTGAATTGGGAAGAGGGAGGAAATACTGTTAATAGAGATTTCTATATTAAGAAACAGTGAATTAGTGCTTTTGCTGCTCTGACTGAAGTGATAAATTATCCATAGTAGAGTTCAGAGGGAAATATGTATACATATTCAAGGATTTGGGAACAGTTAAGAAACTAGAAAATGAATTGCAAACCAAGTGAATCACCAAGAAAAATACCGCTGTCACAATGAGGAAATAATTTAGCCTAGTAAAGTGTGGTAAAGTGGAAAATACTTTCTTGTGGTCTGAGCTTTTACAGCCTATAAGCATGCACACCCATAAGGATATTTAATGATCATTTGTCTCAGTGATTTGTTTAATATATTAATTACATATTACTTGATAATAATTGACCTTCACTAAAAGTAGCCATATTAGTGGCAGTATGTTGTTGTAACTTACGTGTTTTTCATTTGATTAACTTTTTATAATTACTCTAAGTTCTTATATTACAGTAGATTTCTTATGGTGAATTTAATTAAATATTTTCTTAATCGCTTTGTTAATTTTCCCTTTCCTTCTATTTTTTTAATCTCTTTTTCTCATTTTTCTTGTCTCCCTCCCTACATCCCAACCTGATGGGTAGATAAGAAAAAGGAGGTCAGGTGCGATAACAGTAGATATTTTAGAGGATTTGAGAAACTTTTATTCCCCATCCCTTATAAATTCTGGTTCTTTTTATGGTTGTAAGCATGCCTAACATTTAACATTATTTTATCAAATTTTAAATAAATGACATGCGTTTAGAATATATACTGAATGTTTTCTATCATCTGACTGTTAATAGTTTATCTCTATTTTCCACAGCGGATGGGAAACGTTTAGTGTCAGTTGGCATAGATGATAGCCATACTATTGTGCTGTGGGACTGGAAGAAAGGAGAAAAACTTTCAGTAGCAAGGTAGGAAAAAATTGATATCACATTGGCAAAACACTAGAATTACTTTGGACTTAAAAAACTTTTAAATTAAAACAATTTTGAAATCAAGCAAATATGTAACTTTTTATTGCTTCCGTGTTTATTACCATTGAATAAATAACATAATTGTAGTAAATGATTTCAGAGTTTCTTTGTAGATATATCCCTTGTGAACCCACTTTTAAATATAAGTATACTGTGGCATTGGATATAGCTATCTAAAACCTCCATGTACAGGTAGAATGTGTTCTACTGTATGATAGGCTATTATATAGCCATTAGAGAGCATGGTCAAATGGTCACATTAGATATTTAAGTGAAAAAAGATACATATGCATATATGTCACAAAGAAGTTATATATTTTTTTCTATTTTTCTTCATTTGCTAAGTTTTCTACAGTGAGCATGTATTATTTTTATCATAACAATGCTTTAAAGGAGGAAAAAGTCAATGAACAATGTCAGATTTTAACCTTGTATTTATTAAAGTGATGTTAAAGTACTTTAAAAATATAGATGAATGCTTTTTACAGAGTGTATAGATAATGCCCAAATTAGCAATAGTTTAAGAGGAACTTTGTAGTTGGAAAGGCTATCTTAAGGTATAACAAAGCATTGTTTTAAAATTGTTTTCAACTCATTCTTGCCACAAATAGCATTCCCTATGCACAGTACTATAGTAGGTATTATGGGTGCTGTCTGAAAGAAGTTTAGTTTTGACTGTTTCTGTCTTTTGAGATTCTCTTGAGCAGAGTTACCATATTAAAATGATAAAAGAACAGATATACAAATGCATGATTACATAGCCCAAATGAGAGATAAGTGGGAGAGAAATATTCAGTAAATAGAGTAATCAAGATAGGGTATGGATTAGGCAAGAGATTAGTACAGAAAAGATGAATCTTGAGAGCTAAAACATTTTGATATTTATTTCAGAGGAAGTAAAGATAAGATTTTTGTTGTAAAGATGAACCCCTATGTGCCTGATAAACTAATTACAGCTGGAATTAAACACATGAAATTTTGGCGTAAAGCAGGTAAGAAAGTGCTTCTTTTTTACTCCTTTGAGTTTTAAGTAATTATTGCTTTTGAAAGTAATTTAGCTAAGTGCAGTCGGTACCCTAGACTGCATCCTGGAACAGAACAGGAACATTAGGAGAAAAATTAATGAAACCTGAATGAAGTCTTGAGTTCATTTAATAATAATGTATTAAATATGTTGATTTCTTAGTTTGAACAAATGGTCTATGGTAATATAAAATGTTAACATTGACCGGGCACAGTAGTTCATGCCTATAATCCCAGCAGTTTGGGAGGCCACGGTGGGAGGATCACCTGAGCCTGGGAGGTTCAGGCTGCAGTGAGCCGTGATCTCCCACTGCACTCCAGCCTGGGCAACAGAGCAAGGCCTTGTCTCAAAAGAAATGTTAACATTAGTGGAAACTGAAGCGTATAAAAGAACACTCTGTAATACCTTTGTATCTTTTCTGGAAATCTAAAATTGTCTAAAATAAGGTTTTTTTTTAAAGTAATTTACTTTTGTATTGATGCATTTTAAACAAATAACAGGATTTATTGCAATTTTTTTGCTGCATTTATGTAGTTGACATAGTTTGGCTGTGTCCCCACGCAAATCTCACCTTGAATTGTGATAATCCCTGTGTGTCAGGGGCAGGGCCAGGTAGAGATAATTGAATCATGGGGGTGGTTCCCCCATATTGTTTTCGCGGTAGTGAATAAGTCTCACAAGATCTGATGGTTTTATAAATGGGAGTTCCCCTGCATAAGCAATTTTGCCTACTACAATGTAAGATGTGACTTTGCTCCTCATTCACCTTCAGTCATGATTGTGAGGCTTCCTCAGGCATGTGGAGCTGTGAGTCAATTAAACCTCTTTCCTTATAAGTTACCCAGTCTTGGGTATGTCTTTATGAGCAGTGTGAGAACAGACTAATACAGTGGTATTCATACTTGCAAAAGTATTCAGCATGTGAGATTAATCAAATTATGTCCAGACTCCTTCCTTCTGTTAAAGACATATTCTATAGTCTAAACTAAAAATGAAATTTTTTAAAAAAATTATTCATATGCTATAAAATGATATAAAAGAGGAATGTTATATTACTTTAGTCATTTGTAACTATAAAATAAAAATATATCTGTTTTCTAAGCAGAATAGTATACTTATAAATTCCAGCAATGTGACATCAAAATCTCAATAAACTGAAACTATTCAGAGAAAATATGTAAATATAGGAAGAAGTGAAACATTATTAGAAAAAAATTAACTTAGTGAAGACATTACCCAGGTTCAAGTAACTTTCAAGTTGTAAATTACATGGGACATGAATTAATTTTCATTCTTGGATTTAGTGCTTCATCACAAACTCATCAGATAACAGCCTATGTGTTTGCAAAGTAAAAATAAGTGTTTTTAAATTTGTAATTTTGTTTTCCACACGCTTAAACTTTTCATTTGGGTACCTTAGTCACTTGTAATTGCAAATTCCCAGCAAGTAGTATAGTTGTACCTAAGGTCATCAGGGATTGGTTCCAGGATTCCCTAAGGATACCCAAATCCATGATGCTCAAGTCTCTTGTATAAAATGTTATAGTATTTGCATATAATTTATGCACATCCTCCTGTATATTTTTAGTCATTTCTAGATACTGATAATACCT
Organism: Cacajao melanocephalus; assembly: GCA_963573385.1. Taxonomy (NCBI): domain Eukaryota; kingdom Metazoa; phylum Chordata; class Mammalia; order Primates; family Pitheciidae; genus Cacajao; species Cacajao melanocephalus. Next base: position 62,094 of record CAUYLG010013373.1, read on the forward strand.
AACATAATGTAAGAGCTATGTAAATAGTTTGTTATACTGTTGTTTAGAGAATAATGTCAAGAATAAAAAGTCGGTACATATTAAGTACAGTTGCAACCACCCTTTTTTTTTTTTTTTTTGATGCGGGGGATGGAGTCTTGCTCTGTTGCTCAGGCTGAAGTGCAGTGGTACAATCTCGGCTCACTGCAGCCTCTGCCTCCTGGGTTCAAGTGATTCTCCTGCCTCAGCCTCCCGAGTAACTAGGATTACAGGCGCCCACAACCACACCCATCTGATTTTTGTATTTTTAGTAGAGATGGGGTTTCACCATGTTGGCCAGGCTGGTCTTGAACTCCTGACTTCAGGTGATCCACCCACCTTGGCCTCCCAAAGTGCTGGGATTATAGACATGAGCCACCATGCCCTGCCCATCCTTTTTAAAAGGAATATTTTCAATCCACATTTGATTAAATCCACAGATGCAAAACCTGAGAACATGGAAGGCCAATTGTACTTAGTATTTCTGTCTTGTAAAAAAAATATGAATTTGTTCAAAATAAGATTTCAAGAAATTAAATAGTCTTGCAATTAAAAGATTTCCAAATGAGTAACTTTTTTTCTTAAGTTTGATTAGACATATAGTAGAACTGAAAGTGAAGCATGAAAGGATGAATGTTAAGGCTTTGGTGAGCATTTCAACATTCCTCACATTTGGGGTCTGATACACAGAGTTCATTACCCAATTGGGAAGTAAGTATCTGCTTTCTTAACCTGACTAAGTATTGTTTAACCCTCTAAATGCATAGTTAGGTAAACTACGTTGAAGGAGATGACTTCAGCTTGAGGTTAACATGGAGCTTCTTGCCTCCCATTCCAGATCTAGGCTTTGAGAATTTCAAGTTATGAATTATCAGTCTCTCCCCTAAGGAATTTGAACCCTATTCATAGTAGGGACAGAGGGATGGGGTGCCACTGAAAGTTTTTGATGCAATTATGACATGACCTGATCACACGACCTTGTGTAGAAGGAACATGTTATGGTGTGTGTATCAAGAAAACCCAGCTATCAATAATCTAAACCAAGGGTGGCAGACTTTTTCTGTAAATGGCCAGATGGTAAATATTTTAGGCTTTCTAAGCCAAAGGACAAAATCAAAAGTATTATGTAGGTAATTATAGAACAAGAGAGAAAATTGTCCTGCCCTGCTTACCCTGTTTGCACCCAGTTGCCATTAGACATTCTGTCTGTCAGGGAATGGGCCTGGCAGGTTGTGATAGGGAGTGAACCTATAGTGAGCTTCACTCTGCCCCAGTGACACATAGAACCGAGTGTGTCCTTCTGTTCCTGGAGAGCCCAACCTTCTAAATTTGGGCAGCTGACCAGAAGTGGGGCAACTATTAGACTGAGATTCCACTGCCGGATACCCAGCAGTTGCCTTTAGTAGAGTCTCCAGCTTGTAGCTGGGGACCAGCTCAGACCCTGGGCAGATACTAGTTACAGCCACAAACCAGGGAGGTAGACCCTGGGTGCAGAGAAATAAACAGACTTGGTCTCTGCAGCTCAGAGTGCTAACCTGCTCTAGTGGACGTTGTACAAAAACAGGTAGCAGCGGGATTTGATGTTCAGCCCGTAGTTTGCCCACCCTGCTCTAGAGGATAGTTTGCCCTCTAGTGAAGGCCAGTTCTTCCACTTGTGCACTAGGTTTTTTTTCTCTCATCTACTTTAGGATGCCACTCTAACTCTTCTACCCTTTCTCTACTGTATCATTGATTTTCATCTCTGCTGACTTTCTCTTCAGCTACAAGTGTGTTATGATTTCTCCATCTTAAATAAGTGATACAAAACCCTCTTTCAACTCTATTCTCTAGTTGCTGATCAATTTGTCATCTCATTTTGATGCTAAATCACCTCTAAACAGTTGTTCCTACTTTCAATTTGCAATTGATGTTCTCTTTCTTTCTCTTTAGAAAAGTCTAACCTAGTTTTTTTTTTCACCTCACCACTCCACCCACCTGCTCTTATAAGGCCACTAATGACTCTGCCTTCTTTGTTGAGAAAAGAGAGCCTTCTGAATCTGACCACTTTTCGTCATCTTCTATGACTAAGACTTTGGTCTGTGCCACCTTTACCATTTGCCCAGATGACTGAAATAGCCTTCTAACTCCTTTCATCCTTGACCTCCCTTGTATCTATTCTCAATCCAGAAGTCAGAATGAACCTCTTAATAAATCAATTGCCAGATCTTGTTATTCCACTACTCAAGTGTTTTGCATCTCATGTAAAGAGAAAGTTAAATCCTGACAGTGGCCTGCAATGTTGCCTTTGACCTCTCCAACTCCATTTCCCACTACTGTCTCCCCTTCTTTGCCACTCCATACTGGTCTCCCTGGTTGTTACTTAGCAATTTCAGTCACGTTGTTGTATTGGGGCCTTTGCACTTGCTGCTCCCTCTGCCTGGAACACTCTTCTAGCATGACTTGCTCTTGCTACCTCCTTCAAGTCTTCATTTAGATACACCTTTTTGATGAGGCTTACCTTAACTGCCTCAATGGACTCTTCCCACTTCCTGTCTCATTTTTATGCTTATATTTTCTCCAAAGCACCCATCATCATTTAACACTGTACATTTTACTTGTTACATTTATTGACTGTCTTTCACTGTGAAGCTTCATGAAGCTCCAGGGAATTTTGTTGTCTTGCCTGTTCTTTTCATAACTCTGTCCCTGGTACCTTGAATAGTGCCTGGCACATATATTTCTTTTTTCTTTCTCTCTCTCTCTCTTTTTTTTTTTTTTTTTGAGACAGGGTTTTGCTCTGTCACCCAGACTGGAGTGTAGTGGCACAATTATGGCACACTGCCACCTCTGCCTCTCAGGCTCAAGTTATCCTCCTGCCTCAGCCTCTCAAGTAACTGGGACCACAGGTACACACCACCATGCCCAGCTAATATACTTCTTAAACACATGAAGGAAGGAAGAATTAGTGAGTTCACCTGGAAAAAAATGGGCAAAAGATATCAATAGGTGATGATGGCCAATAAAAATATGAAAATATGATCAAGCGTAATATTCACAGAAATTCAAATTTAAACCACAATGAAATTCAGTTGGTGTTTCTTATTTCCCAGTCTGACAACAAACTGTTCCTGAAGGTGAGAAACAAGGAATTATTTTTACTGTTAGGAAGAGTGTGCGTTGGTATATAAACTTTGGAACAGTTTAGCAAGAGTTGAGCCTTCTCTGATCTGTATGTTATGCCTCTTCTAGGTATTCCTAGAGAAACTCTTGCACTTGTATAGAAGAAGCCTTTGCAAGAATGTTTAAGGCAGCATTGCTTTTCATAGCAAAAACTTGGAAGTAACTTAAATGCCAATTAATAGGAAAATGGATAAACCATGGTATATTTATGTAATGGAATGCTATATGGTTATGAAAGTGAATTTTCTAACATGTAAAAATCTCTATAACAAGTCATTCTTGAATAAAGCAAGTTGCAAAAGAATACATACAGGGTGATATTTATAGAAAAATTTTAAACATGAAAAAATATGACATTGCTTAAAAATTCACAAATATGTTATATATATATATAAATATGTAAAGGAATGCATGAGACTAAGCACTATCGCAGTCACAATAGAGAGGGCAAAGAAGGCAGATGAGATTGGCATGACATTTCAGTTATTTTGATATCTTTTTGTAGGTCAGTGGTGGATACATAAACATTCATTGTACTGGGGTTTTCTAATGGCTTTTTGTATTCTTAAGTATGTCATAATAAAAAAATTTTAAAACATCAAAAGTGCTAGGGACTGATTAAAATGGACTTAGTCCAGCTCTTTGTTTATCTAAAAAGTTATGGCCTAAATGCAGCTATGCAAGGTGTTAGCCACGTCACTGTTTGAGACACCGGTATTTTTCAGTTCTCTTTGCTGTTACATATCTTTCTATTCAAACAACAACAACAGTAGAAAAGAAATTTTGCTTCTTTATAATTGTGTACATTTTGAAAGTGGTACTTTTATAATTTTTGTGAACTAGGGGGAGGATTGATTGGAAGAAAAGGCTACATAGGCACACTGGGGAAAAATGACACAATGATGTGTGCAGTGTATGGATGGACTGAAGAGATGGCTTTTTCTGGAACATCCACAGGAGATGTGTGTATCTGGAGAGACATCTTTCTTGTAAAAACAGTGAAAGCACATGATGGGCCAGTGTTCAGCATGCATGCATTGGAAAAAGTAAGTAACCTAAAGAGATATTAAGTTAAACATAATTTGTCATGGAGTGTAGCGCATTTTCAGAAGTAAAGGAACACTGCCTTTCTACTTGGCTGGACTATCCAACAGTAGTCCGTGGGCTAGGGTCATCTTGACCTTTCTTTGTTTCTCTTTTCAAACTTCTGAACACATATTGAAATAGGTCTACAGTGTTTTGTTTTGAGACAGGGTCTCACTCTGTTGCCCAAGCTGGAGCGCAGTGGTGTAATCATAACTCACTGCAGCTTCCTACTCCTGGGCTCAAGAAATCCTCCTGCCTTAGCCTCTTGAGTAGCTGTGACTACAGGCAAGTGCCACCCACACCCATCTAATTAAAAAAAAAACAGTTTGGTAGAGATTATGCTGCCCAGGATATTCTCCAACTCCTAATCTTAAGCTATACTCCCACCTCAGCCTTCAAAGAGTTGGATTACAGGCATGAGCCACCATGGCAGCCACATCTGCTGTTTTTTGTTTGTTTTTCTTTTCTTTAAAGTTTAACTTCATGTTCTTAAGCTCGTACTATGTGTCAAAAATCAGCTGTTTATATATAATCACCATATTCTATCAGGATGTTACCATTATTGTTTTCTCTTTTTAAGGATGAGGTTATTATGTAGACTCCAGGAGAATATATGTAACTTTCTGAGAGTGGTAATCTAACTTATAGTTACAGATTTTAGAAACTATATGTCTAAAGCCCTATCCTAAAAGTAAAATGTTTAATGTCACTGTAAATATTATTTCAGATTCCATGTGGACATTTAAAAAACAATGGATATACTAATTCCTAGTTTTAACAAGCTGTAACTTTTGGCTATGTTCTTCCCTCTAGAATTTTTCAATATAAGGAAAAAGGTTACTATTTAGAAAAATATTTAGATCTTTATTAACTTCAACCTTTTTTTTTCCATAAGGGGTTTGTAACTGGAGGAAAAGACGGTATAGTAGCTCTTTGGGATGACTCTTTTGAAAGATGTCTCAAGACCTATGCTGTAAAAAGAGCTGCACTGGCCCCAGGATCTAAAGGTGATTTGAGACTTAGTGGGGTTTTTTTTGGTAGGAAAAAAGATTAATTGCTTATTAATATGCTTGATCACTGAGGTGGAACATGTGGCATATATTTTTCCTTCTTGTTGGGTATCAGCATTAAGTGGAAGAAATTATTTAACTGGATACCAGAATCATTGCTGTCTTTTCAAAAATCTATTTTCTATGATACACATGGTAAAATATTAGTGAAGTATAAGATTATGAATCCTAATTTTTAACATTAATTTTCCAAAGAAAATTTCCATGTGAACATCACATTTATCACCAGTCAAGAACTTGTGTGCAACTTTGACATTTTGTTTCACCTTGGCATTTTGTTGACCCTGCCTCTCTAGCCTCACATGCCATTTTCCCCTTTGCCATTTCTTTGTTTGTTTATTTCAGAGATGAGGTCTTGCCGTGCAGTGATAACAATTCTTCCCTTTGCCATTTGTTTGTTTGTTTATTTATTTAAGAGACAGGGTCCAGGCTGGAGTGCAGTGATGTAATCATAGCTCACTGAAAACTTGAACCCCTAGACTCAAGCAGTCCTCCTGCCTCAGCCTCCTGAGTAACTGGGACTAAAGGCACCTGCCACCATACTCAGCAAATATGCAAATTTTTGTACACCCAGAGTCTCTCTGTGTTGCCCAGGCTGGTCTCAAACTCAAGAGATCCTCTAAACTTGGTTTCCCGAAGCACTGGAATTACAGGCATGAGCCACTGTGCTTGGCCTCCCTTTATTTTTTTAAGAGGAAGAAGGGTGCAAGGACAGCATCAGGCACAACTCCCTGTCCCCCGACCGTCCACCAGGCTGTGGGCCGAGAGGGTGCATTTTCTTTGAGCACGTTTCTTCCTTTAAGGCATGGCATCACACTCTCTGTGATCTCCAGACCTTTCTTCATGTTTTTACTTTTTCCTAAAACTTGCCCTTCCTCTTCCCTTCTGCCCCCTCCATTTAATTGGCCACATACTTATTTTTCAAGTATCAAACATAATTTTTTTCTAGGATGATATCCCTCACCCTCACCTCCTCTCAAAAAAGTTAGATTCCACTGCTGTGTGCTCCTATTTCAATATGCCCCTAACATAGGGTCTGTTTCCTCACTGTATGGTCTGTAAGGGCAGGAGTTGAGTCTATCATTTTAATAATTGCTGAAGCTTTCCTAGGACAAGTAGACATAAATAAATAGAGTTGGCCATCTGTGTCTGTGGATTCCATATCCTCAGATTCAACCAACTGCAAATAGAAAATAGTCGAGAAAAAGTAACAATGAACAATAAAAATATAAATAAAAATACGGCATAACATCTATTTACATTGGATTTACATTGTACTAGATATAAGTAAAGGTGATTTAAAGCATTTGGGGGCCAGGTGTCATGGCTCACATCTGTAATCCCGGCACTGTGGGAGGCCCAGGCAGATGGATCACCTGAGTTCGAGACCAGTCTGCACAAAATGACGAAACCCCATGCTATTAAAAAAAAAATAGGGGAAAAAAAGCGTATGGAATCATGTATGTGGGTTATATGCAGATACTACACCAATTTATATAAGGGATTTGAGTATCCATAGATTTTGGTATCTGTGGCCGTCCTGGAATCAATCCCCCAAGAATACTGAGGGCCCACTGTGTATATTAAATTGAATTGAATAAAATTACTAATGAGAATATTGTAAATACTCTTAAGACGGGCAGGAGGTGGATAAGGAAGTGCTAATATAAAAAGAGGTAAATAAATAGTTGTCTGAATGGTAGGATGGAATCTGAGAATAGAATCATAAAATTATAGTACATAGGTGGTACTTATTTTGAGATTAGTAAATTGAGCGGGGGTAATGTACATTTATTAGAATACTTAAAATACAGGAGAAAACCTTGTAATGTGATTTTTACTGTCAAAATAGCCTAACTAGCAATATATATACTCTTGTACTATAGTAACTGCATGTCTAGAAGAACATCTTTTAACCTTTCAGGTCTTCTCTTGGAAGATAATCCATCGATACGTGCCATATCATTAGGACATGGTCATATTTTAGTTGGCACAAAGAATGGTGAAATACTAGAAGTGGATAAAAGTGGCCCAATAACGCTTCTGGTTCAGGTAATTTTAAATGTTAATATGCTTTGTTTTTCTTTACATACAATTGATTATTTCAATATATAAGAGCCAAAAATTGACAGTGATGAAAATTAATGTTAAATTAGGGAAATATTTGTTAATGTTAATGTATACAGAAAAAGTTTTAATTTGGTAATAGCTAAATGATTGGGGATCAGTAAATATACGTATTTTTATATGGACTGATTGCCAATATTTTAAGTAATTTATTATCACAAAGTAAGGGACCAATGAAAAGAAGAACCAATTGTAATTAATTTAACCCAGTCTGGTTTTAATTTTATTTATTTAAGGTATATTTGTTGAGCCTAAGGCAGTTATTTTTCTCTGAAACTCTTCATTAGGTCATTCCTAAGTTTCTAAGAAAAAATAAAAATGAATATATGAGTGTATGCTAAAATTTTATTACTGAAAATTAAGTATCAGTGAAAAGATGTAAATAATAAAACAAAAATCCAGAAATATAAAAATTATGTGATAGAGAAGTAAAATTAAATAAAAGGATTAGCTGCTGGTTATATGATCCTTAACGCTTTCATCAAGAATAGTGGATTCGATTTTTATATTTATATTTCTTCTATGTATTATATTTTTCTAGAAAATAGGGAAATAATACCATAAAACAGTAAATGAAATAGGATATATCTTGATGAAAAATTGTCCTTGTGCAACTCTACATAGTAACACCAAACTTTGGCTTGCCTTTTTACCCTGAAAAAGGATTTTCATTCTTAACACAGACTTATTTCTCCTGCAACGCCCCCTTCACTCTGTTATGACACCGGTGAGCACACATAGATGAGAACACTGCACATGCTTTAATGTTAATATAACATTTTGATGGGTCAAGGGAAATTTGTAAAGAGATGACAAAATGTTATATATTAAATTAACTGGTGTCTTACTCTTTAATTTCACTTATGTAATATGCCTTTGAAGTGGGGTCATGGTGTTAACGTGTTTGTGATGTCTTGGAAAATATTAACCCAAGTATGCTTTTACAGATGAACCTAAATATGAAATTACTAAAAAACACAGTTTCTGAATTGTGAAAAAAGATTTAGAAGTCACAAGTAATATCTGCTAAGAGAAAAACTTTAGACAAAATAAATCTAACAGAGTTTATCTGCATATCAAAAGAGGGCAGGCACCTTGGCTCATGCCTGTAATCACAGCACTTTGGGAGGCTGAGGTGGGCTGATTGCTTGAGCCCAGGAGTTTGGGAAGCTGAGAGGAGCAGATCGCTTGAGCCCAGCATGAGCAACATAGGGAGACTCTGTCTTAAAAAAAAAAAATCATGAATTGGGTAGCACTCAGCACTGGAAAAGGCTCAGAGAGATCTGCTGTAGCAGTGTGGGCAGTGAGATTTTATAGGCTGAGCGTGGAAGTAAGGCAAAGAAAATATATTTGATTGGTTAGAGTGGAAAGACCTTACTTAGAGATTAGTTGGCAGATTCTGCTTAGCACAGTCTCTAGTTTCAATTCACTTTACACTGGGCTTTGGTTTGCTTACATAGGAACTTAAAGTGCTGAAGGTGTCCCAGCCTAATGGCCTCCCAGTGAAAAATGTGTTAAATGTCCCGTTGTTTTTAGTATTATTGTAGAGTTCAAGATTTCAATTGTCCTATTATCTTCTTGACATTGGAAACAAGACAAGGATACCAGATCACACCATTGTCATCCAACATTTTGTGTGAGGTCTTAGCCAATCCAGTAAAACAAAACAATAAAAGACGTATGTGTTGGAAAGGAATGGACAACAGTGTTGGTATTTTTGGGCATTGTAACTGTATACCTTGAATATCAAGGGAATAAACTGAAAAATAATTAGAACTAAATAAAGAGTTCTGTAAAGTGATTAGTTGCAAAATCCATGTAAAAATCAATAGTGTTTCTATATACTAACAATAACTAGTTAGAAAATATGACTTTAAAAATGCTACTTGCTGGCCAGTCAAGGTGGCTCATACCTGTAATCTCAGCACTTTGGGAGGCTGAGGTGGGCAGATCACGAGGTCAGGAGTTCAAGACCAGCCTGGCCAACATGGTGGAACCTCGTCTGTACAAAAATACAAAAATTGGCCAGGCATGGTGGCAGGCACCTGTAATCCAAGCTACTCGAGAGGCTGAGGCAGGAGAATTGCTTGAACCTGGGAAGTGGAGGTTGCAGTGAGCCAAGATTGCGCTACTGCACTCCAGCCTGGGCAACAGAGCAAGATTCCATCATGAATGAATGAATGAATGAATGCTACTTGCACCAGGTGCAGTTGCTCATGCCTGTAATCTCAGCTACTTAAGAGGCTGAGATGGGAGAATCATTTGAAGCTGGGGGTTCAAGACCAGCCTGGGAAACATAGTGAGACCCCCCCCACCTCTAAATAAAATAAAATTAGCTGGGTGTTCTTACACACATGTGTAGTTACAGCTACTCAGGAGGCTAAGGTAAGAGGATCACTTGAGCCCAAGGGTTCAGTGAGCTATGATTGCACTACTGCATGGCAGCCTGAGTGACAGAGGGAAACCTCATTTCTTTTAAAAAAAAAACACTACTCACACACACAAAAAATACAATAACTGGGAATAAATATAGCTAAAAATATACACAACCTGTGTTAAGAAAACTAAGATTTTACTAAAGAATAAAATAAATAAGTTATATAAATTTCATATAATCACAATCCAAATTAGAGTTTTTACAAATGCTGGAAAGATTAAAAACCATATAGAAGAGAAAATATTCAAGAATAGTTAAGAAAGCTTTGAGAAACTCTCCATGCATGAAATAAAAATATTATAAAATGATAGTAATTATAAGTGTAGGAATGTATATACCCTACAGAAGTGTTTATATATATTTAACAACAACAAAAACTGTACAATATTTGTAGCAGCAGTATTCCGTGGATCAGTTTGGGGAGTAGTGCCATTCTATCATTAAGTCCATGAACATGGGATAGCTCCCCATTTATAGATCTTCTTTTAACTTTTTCTGAGTGTTTTGTAGTTTTCAGTGTATAAGTCTTGTACTTATTTTGTTAAATTTATTTTTAACTGTTATTTTTGATGCTATTATAAATATTTTCTTAATTTTGATTGCATTATTTCCGTTGTATCAAAATGCAGATTTTGTGCGTTAACCTTATAACCTGTAAACTTGCTGACTTTATTTATTAGTTCTGATAGTTTTATAGTGGATTATTTAGGATTTTCTATATACAAGATTATGTCATTTGTAAATATGCATAGTTTTACTTCTTCCTGTCCAGTCTGGATGCCTGTTATTTCTTTTTCTTGTCCAGTTGTCCTGAGTAGAACCTCCAGTACAGTGTTGAATGTGAGTGGTGAGAACAGAACATCCTTGTCTTGTTCCTGATCTTAGAGTGAAAGTATCTAGTCTTCCACCATTGATCATAATGTTAACTGCAGGTTTTTTTATAGATGCTCTTTACTAAGTTGAAGAGTTACTGCCCTTTTATTCCAAGTTTTTGGAGCATTTTCATCATAGATGGGGAGGGATTTGTCAAATGCTTTTCTATGTCTATTAATACACTATTAATGTAATAGTGTATTACATTAGTTGACTTTTGGATGTTATGCCAATCTTGTATTCCTGAGATAAATCCTACTTGGTTGTGGTATATAATTTTTTATATGTATTGGATTTGGTTTGCCAGTATTTTGTTGAGGATTTTAGCATCAATATTTATAAAGGATATTGGTCTTTAGTTTTCTTGTGATATCGTTGTCTGGCTTTGATATCTGGGTAATGATGGCTTTTTAAAATAATTCAGGAAGGGTTCCCTCCTCTTTGTCTCTTTCCCTGACCACACCCAACTGTTAAACTCCTTTAATTGCTAGCTTATTGCTCTATTGTTTTCAACATTTTCCTCTGTCAGGTATAAATTGTGCCACAGACTAAACCAATTAAATTCAGGCTCCTTTAAAGGGACACTTCCCAAGATTAGTGTTTTGAGGTTTCTGACTCCAAGCAGGCTCCTCCCAGCTATCTCAGAGTTTACTGGTTCTCTTGAACAAAATAGCTGGCCTACAATTTAGCCTATATGTCCAGTGAGTCTTCCAGTTTCCTCCGAATTACTTTTTGAGTGCATCCTTGTGCATGAGCTTTTTCACACTGTGCTGTAAATGAAGTCAGTTCCTTTGAGAAGAGATTAGGGGCTATCTGGTTTTCTGGATTGCCTCTCCCTCCAGGCAAAATCTCTGAACCAGGGCCCTGGAGTTGAGAGTGAGGTCAACGGCTTTCTTAGTATCTCAGGCTTTAGGCCCTGAGATCTTGGTAAGGGGAGAGGGGACAGTAGTCCCAGGTGTTCCTGGGTTACCACCAGGACCCCATTATTCTCAAAGACACCACATCCAAAGTAGAGCCTCCATCTGGAGTAGAGGCTGGGCAGAAGCGATCTCCCAGCTGTCAGCTGAGCTCAGCAAGAATTTAGCTTCAGCAACAGGAGGCTGAGGGCAGGATGAGAAATGCTGACATCCAGCCCTACCTAGGAAGATCGAGCTCTGACCCGGAGCTCGTGGGGAGAGAGAGCCTAGTGTTCTTGGTTGCATCAGTCTCACCTGAAGTTTCCATCTAGATGATGAGGGAGGAAGGAAATGGATCTCAGTTTAAATACCATAGACTCTCATTGTTCTTACCAAATTTTAGCGGATTTTCTTGAGTAAACATTTCTTCCTTTGTTGCATCTCCCTGGAGCTATTTTGAGACTTTAAATGGTTGTTTTTTTAAAAAATTAATTTTTTCTAGTTTCACTAGTGAGCAGGTCTGTGGAGCTCCTCATTCTGTCATGCAAGAAAGTGCCTCCTGTGTGGCAATTATTAGCATTCCAGAGCAGCCAATTCCTATTCTCGCCACCCAGAAAATGTTTTAGGATTATAAGCAAACTTTAATGGTAACTTGTTCATATTGTAATTGTAGAGCTAAAGTTGTTATGCAAGTATTTTATTGTGTTTCCCAAAGATAAACAGAAAAGTTTTATTAGACTTATTCACTATTCAGTATCCTATCTATTATTATATATTATTGAATGTTGTCTTTAGTTTTATTCTAAACACTGTATACACACACACACACACACACACACACACACACACATATATATCTTTAGGTTAAATTGATCCTATGTTTTCTTTATAGGGACACATGGAAGGAGAGGTGTGGGGTTTAGCTACACACCCTTATCTGCCCATCTGCGCTACTGTAAGCGATGATAAAACCTTAAGAATATGGGATCTCTCTCCTAGTCATTGTATGTTGGCTGTCCGGAAGCTGAAAAAGGGTAAGAGGCTCTCAGACTTGAACACAGATTAAGCCGTCACAGTTTTCTAACCTTTGCAAATATAAGAAAGCAATACTAGGCACATTTTAAAAAGACTTTAAATACGTTGAAATATTTATTGAATGTCTACTTGCTCATGGTGCCAGATATAGAAGCTTAATTGTACTCAGTCTTTGCTTTATGGGACCTCCTATCATCATGCGTAAACAGCAAATTTCCAATAACATGTGAAAGAATATAGGAAGTAAACAGCAGTTAAGTTTTTCTCTCCTTTGTGACTATGGATTACACATAATTTAGAACTGGAAACTTTTCTAGGGCATAGTGGGTACTAAAAAAAAATCAAATAAAAAAGAACTGGAAACTAAGAAAGAAAGCCCTAGCCTAAAAGAGGGTAGACAGTTGAGGGAAGGATATTTTAAATAGAACTGAGCCTATTTGTAGGAGGCAGATGAAGCTATCAGTGTAGAGAGACGGGTAAGGCTCAATTATAAGAGCCAGGCTGTTACTATCAACCTAGTGTAGTTGAAGATATATGGGCAGCTTTGAATTTCTTAGCAAAGTGGCAGGGAATGTTACAGGGTGAGGATACTGTAGGAGGAGTGCTAGTTGCGAAAGTTGGGAATGGTTACTGTAAAATATATGATAGCAAGGCCGGGCACAATGGCTCACATCTGTAATCCCATCATGTTGGGAGGCTAAGGCAGGAGCATCACTTGAGCTCAGGAGTTCAAGACCAGCCTGGGCAGCATGGTGAAACTGTATCTACACAAAATACAAAAATTAGCCAGGCATGATAGTGCATGCCTGTAATCCCAGCTCCTTGGGAGGCAGAGGTGGGAGCGTCTCTTGAACCTGGGAGACGGAGGTGGCAGTGAGCAGATATCATGCCACTGTACTCAAGCTTGGGCAACAGAATGAGACTCTATCTCAAAAAAAGAAAGAAAGGGAGAGAGAATGAATCAACGGATGAAGGAAAGGATTATCTAACCACAGTAAAGGCCAATTTGAAGTTAGGTAGCATGAATTTTGTAATTCTTCTATTGACTTAAAAGTCATAGTCTATTCTTTTAGGATTACAGTTAAGTATTTAACATATAAACTTAACTAAAATCTAAGGTTTATCACAATCTCTAGAACACTTGAACTCATCACTGTCCTCCCCTTTTTTAGTTATTGATGTCCAGCATTGATTTTTTTTTTACCCTCACAACCCCCTTCAATTGTCATTATTATTGTTTTATTCAGTCATTGTTTATTCAGGGTTTTTTGTGCATATACATTTCCTTGTTCACCTTTTCTTCTTGCATGTCACACTGTTTGCTTTTATCATTTTCTTCTTCCTACCTTAGAGTTTCTTTAATAAAAGATTTGTTGAAAATTTCTTTAGCTTCTTTTGTTTGAACCAGTGGTTTATCAAGGGCAGAATGGTAGGAGTGGTCCATACCAGCAGCAAGAGTATTTTATGAAACACTGATATCAGGCTGGGCGCGGTGGCTCACGCTTGTAATCCCAGCACTTTGGGAGGCCAGGGCGGGCGGATCTCAAGGTCAAGAGATCGAGAACATCCTGGCCAACATGGTGAAACCCCATCTCTACTAAAATATAAAAATTAGCTGGGCATGGTGGCGCGCATCTGTAGTCTCAGCTACTTGGGAGGCTGAGGCAGGAGAATTGCTTGAACCCAGGAGGCAGAGGTTGCAGTGAGCCGAGATTGCACCACTGCACTCCAGCCTGGTGCCTGGCGACAGAGCAAGACTCTGTCTCAAAAAAAAAAAAAAACAAAAAAAAACAAAAAAAACCAACACTGACATCACTGTTCCTAAAAAGCAGATGGATTTTTATTCAGTTTTATTATTATTTAAAAATTTTTTATAGGCAGCATATTGCCACTTAGAATAAACTGTTAAAACTACCCTGACCTTAGTATACCACTAATATGAACATATTTTGATTTTTTTACTCTCATTCTTAAATGCTAATGCAACTACTTCTGGAGTTCTTGGTTGAACACAGAAAATTCATGATTTTGTATTTTTGTTTTTAAATATTCTTCTTTAAGGGCCAGGCATAGTGGCTCATGCCTGTAATCTCAGTACTTTGGGAGGCCGAGGTGGGCAGATTCCTTGAGATCAAGAGTTAGAGACCAGCCTGGGCAGCATGGAAAAATTCTGTCTCTACAAAAAAAATATAAAAATTAGCTGGGCATAGTGGCATGCATCTGTAGTCTCAGCTACTTGTGGGTGCTGAAGCAGGAGGATTGCTCAAGCCCAGGAGGCCAAGGCTGCAGTGAGCCATGAACATACCACTGCACCCCAGCCTAGGTGACAAAGTGAGACCCTGGGTCAAAAAACATATATGTATTCTTCTATACTCACCTTTATTTTAATTTTTGTCATCACTGATTCGAGAGGAAAACAGATGGATTTTAACTTTAGAGGGATATGTGTGGTTTTACACTGGTTAATTACTGAAGTCATGCTAGATTCAATATTATAAAACATAGTTATCTCTTCGAATCGTTCAATAAGCAAATACTGTTTTCTTCAACAAATGAATGTATATCTATCATGATCCTGAGATATATCATTTTACAAAAAATAATTCGTTATAATTAAAGTAGCTTATCATAGGGAAATTTCTAGCAAACAACTCAATTTTATGGCACCCAGTTAAAGAATAAGCAGAAGTATAAAGATGCAACATGGCTTAATGATTATATTCTTTTTTTTTTTTTTTTGATACAGTGTATTACTCTGTCACTCAGGCTGGAGTGCAGTGGCAAGATCTCTGCAATCTCCACCTGCCAGGCCCAAGCGATCCTCCCACCTCAGCCTCCTGAGTAGCTGGGACTACAGGCATGCACCACCACACCTAGCTAATTTTTGTGTAGAGATGAGATTTCACCATGTTGCCCAGGCTGGTCTCAAACTCCTGGCTCAAGTAATCTGCCTGCCTTGGCCTCCCAGGGTGCTGGGATGACAGTTGTGAACCACTGTACCCAGCTTAATGTTTATATTCTTAATGTTCATGTGGTAAACACATTCTAAATATTTGCCAGCCTTTTGCACTTTTCTATATAATGACATGTTGGAAAGTTTTTTGTTTTTTGTTTTTTTTTTTTGACATGGAGTTTTGCTCTTGTTGCCCGGGCTGGAGTGCAGTGGCACAATCTCAGCTCACTGCCACCTCCACCTCCTGGGTTCAAACAATTCTCCTGCTTCAGCCCCCTGAGTAGCTGGGATGACAGACACCTGCCACCACACTCAGCTAATTTTTTTATTTTTAGTGAAGACGGGGTTTCACCATGCTAGCCAGGCTGGTCTCAAACTCCTAACCTCAGGTGATCCACCTGTCTCAGCCTCCCAGAGTGTTGGGATTGCAGGCATGAGCCACCACACCTGGCTATACATATTAGAAAGCTTCTGTTAAAAACTTGTATTCTCCAGATTCAAGTTTTAATTATAATCAATTCTGGGTTTTTAATGGACTTTCTGTTTTTTAATTCTACACTGTTATTCCATGTCTTGCTCATTTCATGTTTTGTGTCTGTCTCTGTGTGGCATCTGCATCTGTGTAATTTTTTCAGATTAGTCTAGGTTTTTTGTTTTTGTTTTTGTTGTTGTTGAGATGATGTCTTGCTCTTGTCCTCCAGGCTGGAGTGCAATGGCACCATCTCGGCTCACTGCAACCTCCACCTCTGGGTTCAGTTGTCCTCCTACCTTAGCCTCCCAAGTACCTGGGATTACAGGTGCCTGCCACCATGCCCAGCTAATTTTTGTATTTTTAGTAGAGATGGGGTTTCACCATGTTGGCCAGGCTGGTCTCAAACTCCTGACCTCAGGTGATCCACCCACCTCCGCCTCCCAAAGTGTTGGGATTAGAGGTGTGAGCCACCGTGCCTGGCCTCTAGTTTTTAATTCTCTTTATAGCAGTTTATTGCCATCTGTTTTTTAACTTACCCATTTAGTTAATTTTGTTTGTCATTTTTATAGCTTCTTTTCGTTTTCAAGTTTACCTGAGATATTTTAACATCATATTCCTTGTTTATATTTTAGATTTCCTCCTTTCTATCTTTAATCTTAACTACCTGTTTCAGATAAAGAATATAAAATCTCATTATCTTCAAGGATCTCATTTGCTGTATTTTCTTACCATTCTTTTGGATGTTTTCTTGTTTGTTTGTTTTTCTGCTGACTCCCTCCTAGTGGTCCATCTTCTTATGCATTTTAAATTCATATTGTAAGTTCATGTTTGATTGGGCTTTCTTTACCTCTGGGGACCCCATGATGTCTGAATCGAGGGTGTGTGCTTCTATAGAGATTTTGTGTTTCTCTCTTCAGATGTCTGAGGTGTTACCATCCAGAACCACTGAAAATTTATTTAACTGAGATTACATAAATCATGTAATGAGTATAAATTTGAATCTAAGATTTGTGAAAGCCACCCTGTGTTTGTGAATTCTCAAGTATGATTTTTCCCCCCTCTATAGAGAACCCAGGCCAGGATAGATAAGCCTGTTTCATAAAGTCTTTATTGCCAGATACATTTTTAAAAAAAGATTTCTCTATTTTTCTTCTGAGATATTGTTGTAATACTAGAAGAAAATGACAGTGTGCTGTTTGAAGAGTTTTTGCCAAAAAAAATTGCATGTAATTAAGTGTCTGTATTTTATTTCTTAAGATATTCATGAGTCAAAAAAATGTAAAAACTGGAGAAACTAAATATTTAATATTTAGTATATTGAAATACAAAAAGACAAAATCATAACAGTATAAGAATAGCTGTGCAGTATTTTAATTATTAGTAAATTATTAAAATGAAGAAAGTTTCAGCATAAAACACTGAAATAATTTTTTCTTCTTTTGAAGCAATCTTAAAGAGCAAAGTTTATTAATGATATTATTATTGAGTTGAAAGTAATTCATTTTAAGCAAATTTTTTCAATGGCCTAAAAGGCCCTTACTATACACTGTGCCATTCTATACACCACACTCTACATTAGTCTGAGTAATGATAAAAAGATAAATATAATCCAGCTCTAAATTTCCTGTGACTCTTTCTTCATCAGATAATACTATCTCTTGTTTGATGACTTTGAGGACATTTTTTTTTGAATTTTTTTTTTGTAGGGACTGTAGCCTCTTTATTTATTTTTATTTTTTGAGACGGAGTCTTGCTTTCTCATCCAGGCTAGAGCAGTCTGGATGATATTGGCTCAGTGCATCCTCCACCTCCTGGGTTCAAACAATTCTCTTGCCTCAGCCTCCTGAGTAACAGGGACTACAAGTATGTGCCACCAGAGCCAGCTTATTTTTGTATTTTTAGTAGAAATGGGGTTTCACTATGTTGGCCAGGCTGGTCTTGAACTCCTGACCTTAGCCTCCCAATGTGCTGAGATTATAGCCTTGGCCTCCCAATATGCTGAGATTATAAGCGTGAGCCACCATTCCTGGCTATAGCCCCTTTATTGATAGCAAGCTATAATAGTTGTTTTAAAGAAAACATTTCCAGAGTGCATTGTCTTTAGATTTATGATTTCTAGAAGGAAATTATAATTCATTACTGTTGTATTTGTTGTGAGTTGAATTGTGTTCCCCTGAAAAGATATGTTGAAATTCTAACCCCCAGTACTTGTGAATGTGTCCTTATTTAGAAATAGAGTCTTAGGAGATAGAATCAAGTTAAGACACAAGTATACTAGATTTGGATGGGCTCTAAATCCAGTGACAGATGTCCTTATAAGAAGGCCACGTGAAGACATAGAGACACAGACACACTGGGAGAGTGCAGCATGATTATGGAAGCAGAGGATTGGAGTGACATACCTGTAAACCAAGGAGCACCAAGGATTGCTAGAGAAGCAAGGAAGGATTATTCCCAAGAACTTTTGGAGCAGAGCATGGCTCTGCCAACATCTTGATTTCAGATTTCTAGGCTCTAGAAACTGTGAGAGAATGGATTTCTGTTGTTTTAGGACACACAGTTTGTAGTAATTTGTTACAGCCTCCTAGGAAATCAATACTGTGTTCATATTCCAGTGTTCAAAAAGTCTTCAAACTAGAGTGAGAATCATTCTCAGTATTAGTTTTGCTTAGTTGACCATTATTTTCTGTGAAACTTGAGGGAAGAAATCACTAGCATCCAGCATACCCTGGATGTTAGTGATTCAGAGATCAGATTTTTTTTAAATTTCAAAATAATGGTATTAGATTATCACTATGAGTACTTTGGAACCTAAAATTAACATAAAAAATTGAAAGCTAGTACTGTAATGTCTTTTCAAGAATTTCAGTTTTGTTTAGGAGGTCCAGGTGCAAGACTAGTCTCCTATGCTGTTAGGGCAAATGTGGCTTTTAAAAAAATTTTTATTTTATGTTATTTTAAGTTCCAGGATACATGTGCAGGATGTGCAGGTTTGTTACATGGGGAAATGTGTGCCATGGTGGCTTGTTGCACCTATCAACCCATCACCTACATATTAAGCTCTATGTTCATTAGATATTTATCCTGATGCGCTCGCTCCCTCCCTCCCCGACAACAGGCCCCAGTGTGTCTTGTTCCTCTCCCTGTATCCGTATGTTCTCATTGTTCAGCTCCCATTTATAAGTGAGAACATGTAGTGTCTGGTTTTCTGTTCCTGTGTTAGTTTGCTGAGGATAATAGCTTCCAGCTCCATCCATGTCCCCACAAAGGACATGATCTTGTTACTTTTTATGGCTGCATAGTATTCCATGGTGTATATGTACCACATTTTCTTTCTCTAGGCTATCACGGTGGGCATTTGAGTTGATTCCATGTCTTTGCTATTGTGAATAGTGCTGCAACGAACATATTTGTGTATGTATCTTTATAATAGAATGATTTATATTCCTTTGTGTATATACCCAGTAATGAGATTGCTGAGTCAAATGGTATCTCTGGTTCTAGGTCTTTGAGGATTTGTCACACCATGTTCCACAATGGTTGAGCTAATTTACATTCCCACCAACAGAGTAAAAGTGTTCCTATTTCTCCACAGCCTTAGCAGCATCTGTTGTTTCTTGGCTTTTTAATAATTGCCATTCTGACTGATGTGAGATGGTATCTCAGTGTGTATTTATCTAATGATCAGTGATGTTGAGCTTTTTTTAATGTGTTTGTTGGCTGCGTGCATGTCTTCTTTTGAGAAGTGTCTGCTCATGTCCTTTGCCCACTTTTTAACGGGGTTATTTCTTGGGAATGTGTTTCAGTTCCTTGTAGATTTCTGGATGTTAGACCTTTGTCAGATGGGATAGATTGCAAAAATGTTCTCCCATTCTGTAGGTTGCCTGATCATTCTGATGATAGTTTCTTTTGCTGTGCAGAAGCTCTTTAGTTTAATTAGATCCCATTTGTCAATTTTTGCTTTTGTTGCAAATGCTTTTGACATTTTCATCATGAAAGCTTTGCCCCTGCCTATGTCTTGAATGGTATTGCCTAGATTTTCTTCTAGGGTTTTTTATAGTTTTGGATTTTACATTCAAGTCTTTAATCCATCTTGAGTTAATTTTTGTATAAGGAGTAAGGATGTGGTCCAGTTTCAATTTTCTGCATTTAGCTAGCCAGTTTTCCTGGCACCATTTATTAAATAGGGAATCTGGCCAGGTGTGGTGGCTCATGCCTATAATCCTAGCACTTTGGGAGGCCAAGGAGGGCAGATCACATGAGCTCAGGAGTCCGAGACCAGCCTGGCCAATATGGTAAGACCCTGTATCTACTAAAAATAATACAATCAGCTGGGTGTGCTTGTAGTCCCATCTACTTGGGAGGCTGAGGCAGGAGAATCACTTGAACCCAGGAGGTGAAGGTAGCAGTGAGCCAAGATTGTGCCACTGCATTCCAACCTGGGTAACAAAGCAAGACTCTGTCTCAGAAAAAATCAAACAAATAAATAAATAGCAAATCCTTCCCCCATTGCTTGTTTTTGTCAGCTTTGTTGAAAATCAAATGGTTGTAGATGTGTGGTCTTATTTCTGAGATCTCTATTCTATTCCCTTGGTCTATGTGTTTGTTTTTATGCTAGTACCATGCTGTTTTGGTTATTGTAGGCTTGTAATATAGTTTGAATTTGGATAACATGATGCCTCCAGCTTTGTTCTTATGGCTTAGCATTGTCTTGGCTATACGGGCTCTTTTTTGGTTCCCTGTGAATTGTAAAGTAGTTTTTTTCTGATTCTGTGAAGAATGTCAATGGTGGTTTAATGGGAATAGCATTGAATCTATAAATTACCTTGGGTAGTGATATGGTTTGGCTGTGTCCCCTCCCAAACCTCATCTTGAATTCCCACATGTTGTGGGAGGGACCTGGTGGGAGGTAATTGAATCATGGGGGCAGGTCTTTCCTGTGCTATTCTTGTGATAGCAAGTCTCATGACATCTGATGGTTTTATTAAGTGTCTGGCATTTCACCTGCTTTCACTCACTCTATCCTGTCACCCTGTGAAAAAAAGTGCCTGCTTCTCTTTTGCCTTTTGCCATGATTGTTAAGTTTCCTGGGACCTCCTCAACAATGTGGAACTGTGAGTCAATTAAATCTCTCTCCTTTATAAATTACCCAGTCTCAGGAATTTCTTCATAGCAATGTGAGAATGGACTAATACAGTAAATTGGTACCAGTGGAGTGGGGTGCTGCTGAAGAGATACCTAAAAATGTGGAAGCAGCTTCGGAACTGGGTGACAGGTAGAGGTTGGAACCGTTTGGAGGGCACAGAAGAAGACAGAAAAATGTGGGAAAGTTTGGAACTTCCTAGAGACTTTTAGAATGGCTTTGACAAAAATGCTGATAATGATACAGACAGTGAAATCCAGGCTGAGGTGGTCTGAGATGGAGTTGAGGAACTTGTTGGGAACTGGAGCAAAGGTGACTCTTGTTATGTTTTAGCAAAGAGACTGGCTGCATTTTGCCCCTACCCTAGCTATTTGTGGAACTTTGAACTTGCCTGAGATGATTTAGGGTATCTGGCACAAGAAATTTCTAAGTAGCAAAGTATTCAAGAGGTGGCTTTGGTGCTGTTTAAGCATTCAGTTTTAAAAGGGAAACAGAGCATAAAAGTTTGGGAAATTTTCAGCCTTACTATGTGATAGAAAAGAAAATCCCATTTCTCAGCAGAAATTCGAGATGCTGTGGAAGTTTGGATAAATAATGAGGAGCTGAATGTTAATTTCCAAAACAATGGGGAAAGTAAGTTTCCTGGGGACTCCTCAGAAATGCAGAAGTGTGAGTCAATTAAATCTCTTTCCTTTATAAATTACCTAGTCTCAGTTTTTTGGGGTTTTCTTTGGTGGTTGTTTTTTAGATGAAGTCTCACCCATTTAGCCCAGGTTGGAGTGCAGTGGCACAATCTGAGCTCACTGCAACTACTGCCTCCTGGGTTCAAGCAATTCTCCTGCCTCATCCTCCAGAATAGCTGAGATTACAGACATGTACTACCACGCCTGGCTAATTTTTGTATTTTTAGTAGAGACAGGGTTTCACTATGTTGGCCAGGCTGGTCTTGAACTCCTGACCTTAAGTGATCCACCCACCTCAGCCTTCCAAAGTGCTGGGATTACAGGTGTGAGCCACCATGCCTAGCCAGGTATTTCTTTATAGCGATGTGAGAACAGACTAATACAGGCAGTGTGGCCATTTTCACAATGTTGATTCTTCCTATATATGAGCATGGAATTATTTCATTTGTTTGTGTCCTCTTTTATTTATTTCCTTGAGCAGTGGTTTGTAGTTCTTGTAGAGGTCCTTCACTTCCCTTGTTAGCTGTATTCCTAAGTATTTTATTCTCTGTGTAGCAATTGTGAATGGGATTTCACTCATGATTTGGCTCTCTGCTTGTCTGTTGTTGGTATATAGGAAAGCTTGTAATTTTTGCACATTGATTTTGTATTCTATGACTTTGCTGAAGTTGCCTATCAGCTTAAGAAGCTTTGGGGCTGACACAATGGGGTTTTCTAGATATAACTTCATGTCATCTGCAAACAGCAACAGTGTGACTTCCTCTCTTCCTATTGGAATACACTTTCTTTCTTTCTCTTTTTTTTTTTTTAAAGAAAGAAAAAGAGAAGAAACAAAGTGAGAGTGAAAGAAAGAAAAAAAAAGAATGTAAGAGAGAAAGAAAGAGAAAGAGAAAGAGAGAACGGGATTCTTGTTTTATTGCCCAGGCTAGAATGCAGTCTAACAATGGGTATTAAAAACCTCTTTTATGCCAATAATTGTGCTTAACAATGGAGACAGGAAAGAATAAGGGATGAAAATAACAAACAAGCAGCCAACCAATATTTTATTTAAACCTGTGAAAAGCTATGCAATTGCTGAGGAGTGATTTACTTCCATTATGTGGTCACTTTTCAAATAGGTGTAATGTGATACTGAGACAAATGTATGTTTTGTGGATTTGGGGTGGAGAGTTCTGTAAATATTTGTTAAGTTTATTTGTTCCAGGTCTGAGTTCAATTCCTGGATATCCTTGTTAATTTTCTATCTCGTTGATCTAACATTTACAGTATAATGTTAAAGTCTCCCACTATTATTGTGTGGGAGTCTAAGTCTCTTTGTAAGTCATTAAGAACCTGCCTTATGTATCTGGTTGTTCCTGTATTGGGTGCGTATATATTTAGGATCGTTAGCTCTTCTTGTTGCATTGATCCTTTCACCACCATGTAATGTCT